>WHPZ01574392.1:0-11097 GCA_016617965.1 Macrosiphum rosae | reverse complement strand
GGTAGTGGTGAACATCGTCGGGTTTTTAATTGAAGTATAAAATCGAACGAGTATGTATGCTCTCGTCGTGCGTCGAGCCGAGCCATATATAGACGACAATATCTGTGCAATGTTCGTCTCGTGTATTTTATTAAGTGTGTAACGTTTTGTTCATTTCCTTTCACTCTGGGGCTTTTTTTTGTATTTGTAATATATGTGTGTGCGTGCCGAAAATAGTGAGTGAGTGAGTGAGTGAGTGAGTGTGAGCGAGTTAGAGAGATAAAGAGAGAGAGAGAGAGAGTGAATACATAAATAATTCTAGTCGTTGTCGCTCGCTCGTAGTCGGAAATCGATGTCGTGCAATATTCCACGTTGTTCGGTCTGGGTCTGGTAGGTATGAACAAAATTCCAGTTGTCGTTCTATATTATTATTGCCATAATACGGTACGGTGGCTGACGAGTAACGCGTGTGCGAGAAAAGGTTTGTCCGGTTGCGAGATTTCTACGCGTAATCCCGGACTGCGAAGGGAACGAAATGAAAACCTAGCAATCCATTATCACCATGGCTCGGGAGTAGAAATTACCTTAAAAACATTGAACAAATATGCAAATATGACCTAAAAATGATCGTAAAAAATGACCGTAAAAATGTCCTTAAAAAATTACAAATAATGGTTTAAAATTAATAAATAGATAATATATTATAAGTACATATTTTTTGAATAATATATAAAATATAAATTTTATAAAACCTTTAAAATTATTCAAAATTATTGCATTGCACTTGCAGAGCATGTTTTATGTTGGAAAAATTAAATGAACGGCGATTATCTGATAGTAAATATTTATGTAGATATTTATATATAGATGACCTTCCATCAACTTTCACTGAAGTGATTGGGAGCACATTTGAAATGGGTCAAGACTTGAAAATTCCTAGAATTTTTAAAATTGTTATGTCAATCCTATATTTTTCTCAAGTACAGTCACCTAATTTGTTTTTAATTTTATATCCAATGGTCTAATCACCAACTGATTTAGTTTTAATCTCAATATCTTTTATAATTTGTATCGAGCCGTAAAGACTGCGACCGGAAGTTTCTAACTCGGTAACAGAATCAGCCGGTTACAAAGTTATAGTTAATATAAATTTAATTACGTTTTACATCATAATCGCTCTTAGATCCTGCAGTGCTAATTTCAATTGATGTATTGATTATCATTGTTTAGACTCATAATAATATTTTCAAAATTTAAAAATATTCACAAAAATAATAAACATCTATGGCCCATCTGGTCGTACAGGTCGTGGTGGTAAATAATGTTGGGTATCATTTCCTTGAAACACCGAACACTTGATGGGCATTTAAAAAATATTGTCTTGACGTTCAATATTAATAATTGATCTGTTGGGGGAGTGATTTTGAATATCAACCCTGTATTACCAGTGGGTCAAACAACTTATGTGTTCCATTTTTGAGTACCTAACTTTTATACATCTCTCAGTTTTCATCATATAGGGATAAGCATTTCTTGAAAACAGTAACTTATTGTCATGCTTTATTCCTCGGGGCCATTAAAGATGTAGATTGTAGAGACTTGTCTAATAATCTTGCGATGGTGATATTATGATTCATTTTTTACACATTTTTGGCTAGGAAAGCGTAGGCCTGTGGTGTTGAAAAAAAATTCATAATGCATCAACATCCGAGCCCTAATTATCACCATAAATATTTCTGTTGCGTGTTTATAATAAAGATCGAAAGCTATAGTTTTCGAATTTGGTTATTATATACCTAGTTACGACATGACAGTATAATATAATGCCATACATATTTTTAACGGGTCTCGTTAAAGTTAAAAAAAAATAAATGAATAAAAAAATGATTTAAAACCCGTTTTCTCGTGAATAATTTACCATATTAAACGATGCTCATAAAAAAGGCTTTTTAAAACGAAAATTGCCCTAATCTTAAAAGCTTTTCAAAGCCAAGTTCCCATCAGAATATGTTTTGTCAAAAGATGAGTATCGCCGAAATTTTGCGTTTTTTTCACGCTTTTAACGTAGTTTTTTTTACTGAATACCGACTGCTGAGCGCTCACGTCGTAATCGGAAGGTGAAATGTTGTTTTACATATGGATTTTGTTGTATAATTTGTTTTTGTATCTCGTACGTAACTGTACAAGTTACAACATGAATCATCTCAATCATATATTACTTACGCTTGAAAACGATGGGGGAAACATGTAATTTGGAATAGCAGGGCTTATTCCTTCCTATATCATAAATGTTCGCTAATCTAAAACAAACGACAACTGCATTTCGTTTTCCGAATGAAATTCATTTTCTCTGTTAAACGTGTATTCGTGCATAATGGTATATATTTATACTAAATGTGCATTATATTAAAGTTTTATAAGATTAAAGTTACCTAGTAAAGTTTTATTAATTTAAAGGTTATTTTATTATTATCATCTTAAGTTTATAAAATATATTAATTTATGTTTATTCAAAAAAAAAAAAAAACAATAAAGTAAAAAATAGTTCATGTGAAATAAATAATAATGTATTGAATACAAAATATTGTATTATTTTGAGAGACCACTGAAGTTCGATCAGATTACTTGCTGGGCTTTAGATAATATAATTTATCATATTTTGCGGTACAAGAGAAACGATGACATAAAGTGGTGGACGAAACCGATCAATTATTTCAGTCCGTGTTTCAAAAGTGACCCTTTTTTTTTATTGGAGACACATTGTATTTCATATTTGATGTTGTTGCAAGTAAACTTCGATTTCCTTGGCATAATCTATTTCACTGTTATCGTGGTATTTCGCCGAAGCAAACATTAGCGCATAAAGGAAAGTTCTGTTTTGGGTTTATTTACCAATTTCACGAGATGGTATTCAATGATAATTAAAACACAACAATGAGTGGACATTCACATGAATTTTGACATTTATCAAATTTTTGTCCAACATAAATATTATCACGAGTTGTTCAAAGATCAATATAATAATGGGTATGCTCTGTCCATATTTTATAAGACGGTTCGAAAACATTAGTAAAATAAAAAGTATTTTTCGTAGAAGCCCAAGTATTACCACCTATCATTTTCGATTCCATATTTTTCAGATTATGATATTCCAAGTCACTCGTAAAATAAATATAACATATTCTACTTCTGTAAACGCGATAACTATGGAAGCAACAATTCTTTATTGTTAGTTCAAGTGCTCTTGTCTCAAAACTTAAATCATACAGGTGTTTGTTGTATAACAGAACAGTTCAGCACACAAAATGATTTCGTGATTTGTATGGTATAGAAAAATAGGACGTTATGAAAAAAAAAAAATAATAAAAAGTACTTAGTTTAAAATTCCAAGAAAATTGTGTTCTTATAAACGTAATAAAATGTAAATAAAAATAATACCTAGTTTTAAAATTAAAGCGATTTATTAAATTATTTAAATATTTTATAGTTGTAGAACCTATAATAATTATAGCCTATAATATTATATTTAATTGAAATCATTTATAATGTTTTTTTATTTCTATACCTCATATTTTTGATTATTTCTCGTGATAAAAATGTGCATATTTTTCTCACATACCCGTTATAACTAAAGTATTTTATGTATTATCAATAACTTTATTTTTTATGATGGTTCGATTCTTATTGAAATTATTATAACCTTATTTTAAATAAATGATTATAATTACATTATTCATAATGACTTAAAAACTTTTTATTATTAATATTTTATTTTGTAAAACTACGGAATTGTTATATAAGGTATATTATTCTAAATAACATGAATATATAAATCGTTCCTAAGGTAAAATAAAATAATTTATAACAATAAGCGTTTTAGTTGAGATATTTTAACTGTTATTGATTGTATTGAATATCTATATTACCACTTTATTATAATTTTGAACCAAATTATTGAAACAATAGCGTACACAATCAAGTTGACTCTGATATGTTTATCTGTAAAATATTATGTTTTAAATGTGTAATAAATATTAAAAAGCGAGTCTGATAATATTTTTAAGTGAAAACAAAAAAAAAAAACTGTCGAACCAAGTTTGAAACTTTATTAATTAAAATGCAAAGCAGATGTAACAAAACAAAAAACTATAATAAGTTTAAAGGTATTTAAAATGAAACCATTTTTTTTTCTAGGGGAGATTAAGTCGTGAACTGCTAATTTGTAAAAGTTTCTTCAACTAATAGTTTGAAGTTTATCCATCATTTTTATCATTATTACTATATATAGGTACTATCGATTTCATATTTGGAGTATAATGTATATTAATCATTATTATACAGCTATTAGTTAATTCAATGAAGTATCTACTTCATCATCAAGACAATTTTTGTTATCGACACAAGTGAACTATAATAACTTACTTACTCATTGTAGAGTTAAATTAAATTAATAGTAAAGTTGTTGTATCTATAACAGTTTTATTTTATTTCTTACTGATTAATTACTGATTTGAATGTATTTTGTTTTTATTGACTCTATGAAATTATGCATTTTTTATTTCTGATAGAGTCGTCATGCAAAATGTTGCATTATATTTATTAGGATTTTATGCGAGTGGATACAGTTTATGTCTTTATCAAAAGTACCTTGTCGATATTTCATTTAAATTATCCAATTCATTATTATATTATTATCATCGATTATACGAAATTTTTCTGAAGCTATATATTTCGTTTATTATTATTAAATTAGTTTTTGAGATTAAAATGTGCATAATATTACTTATGTTTTGTGCATTGTATAATGATTTTCAATATCTGGTGCTTAGATTTAGGTTACTTCATAATATTATACTATTTTAATTTTAATTTTAATCCAAACACAATGGGTACTCAGTTTATATATATTTGAACTCCTGTTTATATTTACTTAGAAAGTAGAACGTTTTACATAAATTATTTAACCTTATGAATTGTTCGTGATTTATACTGAAAATATACAACCCAATTTTAGTCACATTTAAATAATGCACAGGTACTCCTGGAATTTCGTCCTTTTACTTTAACTCCCCAACAGCACACTAAATATAACCATTTAAATAGGATTCCCTATTGGCCAAAACACACATATTCCTAACAAATGTTCATTTCCAATATCGGGTTTGTTAAAATTGGCTTTTTCCCCTCACCTAACGGACGTCACGGTAATCGTTAGATTTTATTTTCCGGTGAATGTAATCGTATTCTTTTGCTATGCGTATTTTGTCCCCAGCGAAATTTGTATACAATATGGAAATGGAAAAGGAAGAGTTTTTCATTTTACGACGTCAATTTCTACACAGGTATGTGTAATGTGTCTGATATATAGATATATATATATATATTTGGTTTTTGTATTGTTATTATTATTTTGTTTCATCTATCTCATTTTATGTGTCTTTCCAAAGAAAAACAGAAGGAACTTGAATTATACATTCGGGTGGCTGTGTGGAAACCTTTTTTTTTATCGGTCGATATAAAATAAATATGACCCAGGCCGATTATTTGGCTTAGATGAAACATTTTTGAACTGAAGTCTTAAGGGCAGGTGAATAATATAGTATCTAATTTCGGAATTATTATTTATATCTCAAATTTTTTAAATTCAACATGTTCTGACACTTTTAATTTCATAAAATATAGTACTATAGAGTATAGAGGTAGATAATTTCAAATATCAGATTGATTTCAGAAAAAAATTACCATTCATACGATGTCAAAAAATAAAATAAATTAATTTATAATATACTATGACGCGTGTATGACTGTTAAATTAATTTTTCAACAAACCAAAATCTAATTATTATATGAATGTTGTACACATTGATTAAATGTAATTTTAGCATCTGGAAATCGTAGATACTATTATTTTGATTCTTTTCGATTAGGAACAAATTCGCTTTGTTTTTTATTGCGCTTTTTATAGTTTATCATTATATTTAACTTTAAAAGGATTTTATTGGGGAATTTTGTTTTATATTTTTCACCGATTTTATAACATTTTAATGAAATTCGTTTTATCGTCATTCACTAATACAACAGAAAATAAATTACATAAAAAATCTGTTGAACAAGTGTTCAAAATAACTAATGCTTATATTCAAATGAATAAAAACTGATTCATTACAATGAGGGCTTTAAAAGGATGTTCTCCCAAGTTATAAATGATACAAAATCCCATGATCGTCATTCGAAAAACTGTCTTTTAGGATTAAAATTTCAAACAAAAAGATCATTTATTATAATAAAAAAGGAAAAAAGTACTTAGTTTATTGACAAATTGTTAGGAGTTTAGATTACTTGTTTTAAATAATATTTTAGTTTTTTTTTTCAATATAATATGACATATAGTTACAAATTATAATATAGGTATGAGTCTTATTGCATCAATAATTTATATGAAACGCTTTAAATAGCTTTTAAATAATTATATACTTCACAATTTATTGTTACAACTGTTATTTTTATTTAATGTTGAATCATTTGATTTTGAAACCACCTCAAAAAATAGTTTAAAACCAAAAATCTGTTTTTTTTCGCATGTTGCATAGGTTTTGTTATTGTGTTATAATTGGAATTATTGTTGATAAACAATTAAAAGCAGAGACGAATTATGGAATCAAAAAAAAAATTAGTAATTTTCCAGGTTTTCTTAAGTTTTAAATACTAAAAAAGACAAGTTTAAAATATTATAGTAGAATTTAACTTGATTGATAAGAAAATTGGTTGGTAGGTACCTTTATGTAAAATGCTATTACTTATTGTTTTATATTAATAACTTTGAAAAAGAAAAAATAATAAATCGATTTTAGTAGATTTCTTAAAGAGAATAATATCTCATTTTATATAATATAAATATAAATAAAAACAGGGAGGGTAAGCATACGACGAAATGACTTTTATTTCATTATTTTTGTTGACCATTGATATATCAATACAGACGCGATCAAGTGGATAAAAGGGCATTAAGATTGTCCAAATATCCTCTCAGAATTCAATCCCATCTTACCATTCCTACTTTACTCCTCTTATACGCTGTATATACCTATCCTACTTGGTCAACTTCTTTCTGTTATATACTAATGCGTATTTATTCAACCTTTTTCTTTTCCATCCACTACAGGTAAACATAAGCGTATTGTGGTAACGACAGTAGTCGTTCCGTTTAACGTGTAAGCGTCATTTTCTCGTTTGGGAGGTAAAACTGAATTTTTACCTCTAATTTTAACTATTTTTTACATCATTTCTTACATTCCCAATAATAAGTGTTTACTGCTTTCCCTCGATTTCTATTTCTATTTACTCTTGGTCTCTGTATGACAACAAATATAATATAGTATAATCTATTTATCATGACTAACTTTATAGTCAACCGCACAATGTTTACTATTCGTTGGAAATCTCTAGAAATATTCGGAACAATCATAATACATATAAGCACATAGCAAGCTAGAGTTTATTTATGAAATTTGGTGGGTACAACTGGTAAAAAAGGGATGAAATACCAAGGTACTTGATGGTAGAATTTTTTTTTTGGTTTGCTTTTTGATTGAAACATGTTTACAGAAATAATTGTCTATTATCACTTTTCCTTTGCGATCGTCCGTCCGCCCAGCCACATGGTAATAATAGTAAATAAAAAGTTCACATCAAATCGATCCGGAAGAACGCATTACGGTAATGATGGGTCCACGCCATCAATCTTGTCAGCCTTCACCGTCGCTGCTATTGCCTACTTCGCGCTCCCACTCACTCATCCCACCTCATTTCCATCGAGGAAAGAGGTGGCTGTGAGTAAACGTAGTTTTCCATTATGCACACTAAAATGCCGCTTACAAATAACGACATTCAACGAGGTAGGTGTATATCCAAAGAAGTTATCGAATATTTGAAACTTTCACACGGATCACGATGCCATCAAGCCCCTCGGGGGAATATGATTGACTTTCGTTATAATGAATTAATCGGTGGCAAAAAAAGTATGAAAAGAATCAAAACAAAGTATAATTTATCTCGAGAGAACCTAAACACCACAAGACCAAAAAAGTTTTAAACAGTTATTGATCCTTAACTGTTTTAATTAAAAATGTATGTTATTTTGATCTAACTCCTTGTTAGTTTAATTTCTTCAGCATTTTTTGTTTTACACTTTGTGCGCTAACCTACTTTATTTTATTGCATACAGTTGTTATTATTTATTTAAAAGCCCAATTTTTTCGCATAATATATGTGAGATATTCCGAGGCATTCATTGTTTTATATGACACAAACAGATGAGGTTAGCGGAACAGTCTTTATTTCTGAAGATGGTTTACAATATTTTTATATTTATCTTATTAATAATTTCTTAATTTATTAGGTTGTGAACGATTTTTTCCCAATAAAAATGTGTCAAGTCAGTACCTATCGGCTTACACGTAGAATCGTGTGAGGTCCAAGGTACAATACACTTGACATATTTAGTCTAAACATTTGAAAATGTCATTATTGTATATGGAAGTATAAGTAATAAGGAAAAGCTCCAAGTCTCCATGCTTAATAGTTTTTTTAATTTTTACAAAATAACCAAAAATATATGATAACTTTATGCCACCAAAGGGTTAGGTACCTACTTACCTACTGCAGTAACCGCGAAGTTGTTATAAATTACACAGGCACATCATAATATAGTATCGTCGTAAGATACGACGGTGCAAAGAAGAATACTTATGTAAAAACGTATATTCGTACATATTATTATTACTTCAGACTACCTCACATAGACACAGGCACACAGAGGTGAAGTTTGGTGTGCATACAACTGTATAATATTATGCACGGCGGGAGTTGCTTTAATTTTTTTCCGTTTTCTACGTCTTCTTTCTGCTACAACTATACTACAGTGTAGGTAGGTAGGTGCATTACTGCCTGCACGCCACGCCGCCGCCGCCGCCGCGGTGTATCCAAACCACTCTTCTGCCGTCTACCAGGTTGTTCTTCTCTTTCTGCAGTTTTTATTTTTTTCTTCTTTCGGTTTTTATGCCGCAATGAACATGGGAACCGGAGTTTCTCATTTAATAAGTTTAACCCTTCATAATGCATAAAACGTATTACGAGTCTTAATTAAAAATCCACCCGCATCGTTCCTTTTCACATTAAACTCGCGACATTAAGGTAGTACACACTTCCCTACCCCAATGTGTTTGTGTGTGTGTGTGTGTGTGTGTGTGTGTGTGTATAAAACATACAACGAGCAGATACGCAGGCAGCCGCCATCGCCTCGACCACCCGTGCCCGACGCCCACTCGTCCCGTGGCCGTTGCCGGTGCTACCGCCGTGCTTCTTTCGCGCTCAAAAAACAGGAAAAGAGAAAATCAATAACAAAAGCCGGATGGATGAGATGCTCCTGATGGCAGTGTGCTTGCTGCTACTGCTGCTGCTATTCAATATTAGCCATATTGTGTGTACACAAAGAGGAGCAATAAATATCTCTCTTTCAATTTTCACCGACGCACACCACGCCGGTGCATTTTATTTCCATTTAGATGTGATTAAAGATCGTATATACCTATAATATATAATGTATATATATATTTATATAGTCAGATATAATAATATTCCATTTTCCAAAAAGGTATCTCGCACGTTTTATTGTTATTATTCGCGCATTTATATTATAATCTATTTTAATAGAAACTATAGGTAGGTAGGTACTAGCGGTGCGCTAAAATAATGGGCACCCAAATGTAAATATAAACTATATTTTAACATAAAATATGAAACAATATATCTGCCCAGGGTTTTCGCCATATAATATTGACTTTTGTACGTTATTACTTATTATGATGGGAATAAATCTGAAAAATACAGAATAAATTCTATCCTCCGTCCACACAATAATAATAATAATATTAATATATATACTTTTATGTTTAATAAAATACATTTTTAAGTAGGTACTCGGATGCGCATCATGCCGTCGTGAGTATAAAAATGTTTTGAGATAAAAAAAGCACTTTTGGCTTTAGTTTTTTTAAAGATAGTTTTGTTTTATCCTCCCATTATTAACATACTATATTATAAATATATAATATTATTATTTAATAAATATATTGTGATTCATTATTCAATCCGTCTGATTTATACGGTCAATAATTTTTAAACACCTTGTATTAAAACCTCTTTCTTTAAAATCAAATGGATAAAATATAGCGTGGACTGACTCAATAAAATGGGAAGCCCAAAACTATTTTCATCTTTTATCACTTTAGATATCATTTAACTTCGGAGGGATAATTGTCATTCTTCTTTAGAGAGTAATCTTGATGAACCATGGAATTTTTAACCCTTATGCTTAAAATAATTACACTACAACAGTACATAATATTTTACATAGGAGTGTTAATTAAATTAACAACAACACTGACATAATCGTGATAATAAAAAGATTATTGGATGTAGAATTTATATAAATTTTTAGGAAACTGGACGGTTCTTATAAGGTTTTAGACTCTGAGTGGAACGATGAATGTATTGATTTTACAATGATGTGTGTTTTTTTTTTTGAGTCTGTGTACACGATAAGTAGTCGAAATAATGCTTCGATTTTCAAGTTCAGTATCTTGTTTGATTGAAAAGTGAATATCGTTGGTGCATTGAGAGGTAAAAATTTAAAATTCCCAGTAATTTTCAAAAGTGCCAAGAAAAAAAAAAGAAAAATTAAGGAAAAACGGGAATTTTTACGCAAAATAGATTTTGGTTTTTGGTGCAACTCTTAAAAAAATGACCGTAGGTACATGAAATTTTGATTGAATGTTTGAATTAGCATTTCCTATACACGATAACATTTTCAAAATATTTTGATTTATTTTGAACTGTTGAGGAACATTTTCATTTTCAACTTTTTTTAGTTTTTTTTTCTAAAAATATCAATAAAATTTTATTTGTTGGTTAAAAAATACAAGGCTCCTACTATATTGTTACAATGGCATTTTAAAAATATTAAAAATCCTTAGTTACAGTTTTTTTTTATAAGCATTTAAAGTTCAAAAATTGACAAAATATGGAAAAATCACGAAAATTAGCAAATTATTTTGAGTT
>WHPZ01574387.1:0-16052 GCA_016617965.1 Macrosiphum rosae | reverse complement strand
TACGGATACTAGTAATAATATTAATTACTCTACTATATTATAGCATTTAGTTGTCCTATCTGGATAAGGTACTAACTTTACAGCACTGAAAACGTATCGACGAGTGACTGAGGATCACAGTTTCCAGTTTATTATAATACAATATTACTATAATTTATCTGGTCTCATTTTATTGTAAAATTCTGAATAGAATTGTTTTGGTGAATTAAAATATTGTATCGACTTTTGTTTATTTTTAGTTAATATAATAAACAAGGGTACTACAAGAAATGGTTTTCAACACAATTAAAATATAATCATTAAAACCATACAATTTCATTACACTTCATGGTTGTCAAATAGATTTTTATTTATATTTCAAGGTGAAGTTACTTTGAACAATATTTTAATATCGAAAAATACACAAATTGTCTTGTACACGTTATATTATATTCAATACAACTACGCAAGGTGCATGACTATTATGGTTTATCGGAATGAACGTTATTATAAAATTAACTTTTTTATAAAAACAGTAAATATTATAATGCAATTATTATGTTTTCCAATGGAAAATACAAAATAACCAAATTCTTAATAAAAAAAACATATTGTTATTATTGTTTTTATTCGACCGTATAACTGTATTCTAGGTATATAACGACGATGAAAATCTAATAGGCAATGATCTGTATTGACGTAACTGAAAAAGGTGAAATAATCGGCTTACACACTTATTCCCATTTATTTAAAGCCGACTTTATACATGTCCTTACATGTTCCGCATCAATTTTCTATTATTTCTGGCGATAAACCTACACGCGATGGCACGCTTTCTTTATAAAAAATATAATTATGTGAAGTAAGCCCATAATAGAAACATCAATTTCGTTTACTCTGTATCAGAAAATAGAACGATTTTACACGTGTTACAAGCCTAAGTACATAATATAATATAATATTTATTACTATTATTATTGTTTATCACACATCAAAGTGGACTGAGAATCTCCAAAGTTCGCGTTCGATACTAATAATTACTGTCGTAGAACGGTTAGACTATGCGAGCCATGGCCCATGATATATTTTGATCAACGATCAAGGTTTCAATAAGTAATATAACTGTCAGTTTTTGACTTAAATAAAATAAAAATATTATCGAGTTCATGGAAACGTTTTCTAATTTTCTTCAAACACCATTTGGACTTTTAATTCCAAACCAACCGGGTGCAAATGACATTGTGGTAGCGGTAACCGCACACCAGTATAAACGATCTTGCTAATTATTATATTAGAGAATTAGTTAATTATTGTAAGCTCGTATAGACTTTATTAAATCTGCTAATATTGCTAATAGCTGACATCGTTATTTGTATTTAAAACCTAAATTTGTACCCTCCAATATGCATTATATTGTTTTAGAAGTAATTTATCGGTAATAGAGATAAACACTACTGGTGGTCACCCAAAACGTATAGTCGTATAGACCTTGCAGACATCGTACATACATAATACATTAAACAAAACCATAGAGGTGATTAATATAAAATATATAAATATTAGGTACCGTAAAATGTTTAATGCTCCTTTGAAATAATCACTTCTATACTTCAAATTTAAATCATTAAAATTAAAATACTATTTTTTCTAACGTCAATAGGTACTTAGGCCACAATTGAAGTTTATCCATAAGTTTCAAAAAGTTGTGCATTCTAAACCGCATGTTAACAAGTTTAAAGCGTTAAATTAAAAACACTAAAATAACGTAAAATATAAGTACATAAAAAATATTTTGATCTGAATATGGTGCAAATAATTATTTTTTTCTTTGCAGGTACCTATTTGAATTATGAAGGCATTTATTTCGTTTGTGAATTATTCTACTGGCATGCTTGATAACTTTTTTAGAATTCCTAGTTCTTTATGATTTTTTTTTTTATCAAAGTATTATAATAATAATAACTTTAAATAATACCATATTGTTATTATTATTCATAATAAATGTTCATCGAAGTACACTATTCAATTGCAAACCCATTTATATATTCTGTTTATAATATGTAATGAATGCAACCACGATAGTATTATGAACGGTCAAACGGAAATACACATTTAAATATTACCTTTTATTATAATATATGTACCTGCCTATCTATCATTCTAGAGTACGTTTGTGTTACTATTTTGTCTTTGGTTAATAATTGAATGTCTAGACAACCGATCCAGTGCTATAGTAATTCAAATTTAATAACATTCAAAGCTCGTTTATTCAATGTATTCAAAATGAGTGACATTATTACTTATAATAATTTAAGTTCTGAATTTAAAATATTAAAAAATTGAAATTATGAAAAACATGTATTAATGTTTTTACATGTATCTTGGTATATATAGTTAATATTAATATTAATGATTACACATAGTAAGAACTAATTAAGTTTGAATGAAACAAATAGAAGCAACAGGTTTTTACTTTTTATGTAACAAAATAAAGAAGTTTAAATTAAAATGTAGATTTTATAAATCAGTTGTGAGGACAGTAATGGGACATGATGCATGGATCGGAATGTTTAACAGTGGAATGTAGGGTAAGTTTATAGCGGAGATGAGACTGATAAGGTGGATAAGGTGTGTGAAGTAAATAGGCAGGGTTGAATATTAAATTAGTATAGGAGTGACATTATTTCTAGGCAAAATTAGGGAGAATAAATTGAGACGGTTAGGTGAGAAGAGAGGTGAATCGGAGGTAATGTGAGTGACTATGAAAATAATTCTCAAATAAAAGAGGAAAGTCCTCTTAACGAAGTCTTAATCGAAGAATACATGGATGGACATAATAGATAATTATTATAGAGACACAAAAATAGCTGGTGTGAGTAAAGATGTGATGAGGTGGGTGAACCCGATGCAGTGGTAGTACATGGTTGGCCAACCCCATATATATTAGATGTGTAGGGTGAAGAAAAACATGAATAATTCATAGCCAACTTTGATAATGAATGATTTATCGCTATATATAATAGAGCTTTGGTTCAGGAATATTACCTTGTTAATGGTTATAAGCGTATTAACTATTAGTTTATCACATAATAATAATTGTGTAATTGTGTAATTGTGAAATTGTGAAAATGTGTAGTTGTGTAATTCTATATTATTCATATTTTCCAAAAGAGCCAAACAATTGCGTTCATGTTTTTAATTTATATAAATGCATTTGGTAAAGTATTGAGTTTTTCAAATTTTTCCTTTGTTAAGCACTAGCCATAATAATAATAATAATAATAATAATAATAATAATAATAAATAATAACACTAGTGCCATAATATTTGTAATAAATACAATAGTAAGTAAATTAAAATTATCTCCACAGAGAGGTTTTCCATGTCATTATTTTAGTTTATTTAGTATCATCAAATAAGCTTTTTCTTCAAACTTGCAACACATAGCTTAGTAAAAAATGTTGAGAAAAAAATACAATACTAAATACTTAAAAAATGTTATATGAAACGTTAAATCAGTGAACTTTTTTATTAGAGATTTAAAATGTGATATGACGTTGCATAAAATATAAGATCGTTGTTTTTTAGTTTAAGATTTATTTTTCACATAAATGAAACATTTCAAGAAAATAAATAAATTAATAATATAAAATCAACTTATTTACAATATTATAATAATATGCATTTTTTATAAATATATAAATATTGTATACCAATGTTTTACACGACACAATTCTAATATCATACCGATGATATAAGTTATTATTGTAATTTTATTGCAATAATGTTTGGTTTTTTTATAGCAAATCGTGACCTGGTTGAAAGACGGTGTTCCTCGTAAATCCAGTTCGTCAACGCCTCCTACTTACACACTGAACGTAGATTCCGTGCAAAAAGACGATCAGGGCATGTACCAGTGTGTGGTTACCAATAAGCTGAACAACGAAATGGCACATTCGTTCGCCGAACTCAGGCTGAGTGGTGAGTAAAAACCTATGTGTGACCAATTTATACACAATATCATAATCATATCCGGTAGTAATTATAAAATTTTAATTATTATACATAATTAGGTACTGTAAGTTCAATATTGATCTCTTGTTGTATAAAATATAAATATTACAAAACGATATTACGATTAATTGTCTATAGATGTGATAATCTTAAAGTATAAAACCTGTGGGAGTATTTTAATTTGTTTTTAAAAACCATTACGGTGAAAATCTCAAATTGGCTTGCACACTTAATTAAATACACACTGAATTCACGGCACTGCTTACCGATTTATGCCTGTAATATTATAATGTCAACATTCCACGCGTTTCAGTTAAAATGTCTTCGATCGTCCGTAATATTTCGTCCGCTCCGTTGTCTATCACCATTAACAATAATTTTTATAAATACCTGTGAACTCAAACCCTAAACCAGCTATCAAAACTTCACAAGCTCTAGCTTCATCGATGACTTAAAATCCACTAATTGTACATTTGTCCACCTGCACCATCCCCAAACGGATAGCTAAAAACTGCTTTCCTAGGTACTTAGCTCTATATTCTGTGGAGTGGCACTACTGGATGCTTACCCATATCGCATTCCACTGTTGTTATTATTAATTTGTCAACATAATTATTTGTTGTTCACAAACGTATATGTATATTAAACATAATTTATTTTAATTTAATTAAATAATATATATTTACCGTGTGACCGCCTGATAGTAAAATATAAAAGTGTCGCGATACTATTGTAAAGCTACAGCAAATCATCTGTAGGCCTTAATGTAGACTGAAAAAAATCTGCTGTAGTTGATGTAATGATATTTCTTCTTTGTCGTTGTCGACAAAATGTGCTCATTGCCGCAGCCATATAATCAAATGAATATCCTGAAAGCTCTCGTGCATTGGAGATCGTTTGATTTGAAATACACCCCACAGACCCCGCGAAGTATGTGGCGCAGTAAATGAAAATAGTAATATATTATATTACCCTAACCGTCCGACAAATAGGGCGATCGAATGATTCCACGTCCATTACAATATAATATCGAGTAGGTATAATCGATCATAACCGATCGTACATAATATAATATGACTTTTGTTTTCAAAACCTTCTCTGTTTATCTGGTGAGTTACAACTTAATAATAATAATGATATACAGTTCGTTTTGGTCTGTTAACCAGACAGATATGACATCGATATGACATCGATATGACAGATGCATTTTGAGTAACAACACGTTTACAGTTTCGTAGACATTTAGCACTTCAAAATCCGTTTCGATCTAACGTTGACTATAATAATTGTTAATCTGACGTACCCGATTTACGGTTCGCACGTATTTGTAAACAGTATCAAGCTATCGGTTAGACTTTTTGAGTGACCGACTCTTCCGAAAAAAATCCGTAAGCCCGTCGATTAATAACGCACCTAAGGTAATTCCATTGAATCCATAATATTTACAAAGGTTGGATGGCCAAACTATAAAGACCAAGTTGTGATTGATGATCGACCTCCGCGAGTTTTCATTTTCATTACGTAGCAAAATATTATCTACAAATATATTTTATATTATGTATATGTCGTTCCGGCAATATAGGTAGTACCAGGGCCCGTATATTATACTTATCAGTCGATTGAAGTACAAGTTTCATAGTATTTCGTTTGAAATCTCGGGAACCCATTTCTCGAAATAAAATCCGTCCAGCGGGAGGGTTTTTTTTTTTAACTTTTAAAACTCAAAGCCGCCAGTTATAACCCTTATATTATAAATTTATAATATCAGGGATATGTTGCTATTAATAGTATACCGGCAAACGTAATATATTACCGGTACTCGATGCATACCCAGGGTGAACTTTTTATAGCTAATTTATCCAATGCGGTCATATACCGAGAAATAACCGTAGGTATACCATATATTATATACCGTCATGTTTGTATGCATATACATAGATATTAAAAATATTATATACATGATAAATCCCTGTGATTTCGGTGAAAAAATATTCGATTTTCTTTTGGTCTGACGACAAGACGTAGTTCTCTAATAGTAGTCAGGTGCTGTGTGTCGAGTAGTTCCGTGTCCACATCGTCAAGACGTTGTATTATGTGAATATTATTCATAGTGCGGTATAAAATATGGAATGTACTATCCCTTTAGGGGTAAATTTGTATGTTATGATGAGGTATGATGTGGAATGTTTACTCGCCGCGACCGTATTTATTATATAATAATATTATGCCCAGTGCTCCACTTGATATCGATCCGCCATTCGTGGATAGATCAATGGGTAGGTACATAATATTATTTTCTTTTGAAGAAATACAGACGTATACATTTTTTTATACATATACGGGTTGTTTCTGATGATTGGAAAACTCTATGTTTGGTCGTTTAATTTTAAACGGAATTGATTTGTCCATCATGATCCTAAGGCCGCGTTTGTACTCGAGTATTAATACCCTTTGTAATTTTATTTATTTAGGTTTTACACATATCCATTAAAACTACTTTTATACTATTTCCATTACCAATATTTTTTTTATTTCCACCAATAAACTGTGAGATGTGTAATAGCATTTTACATTATACATATAATATGCTACGTGTGTTAATTATGTTAAATTATTAGTCACATTTATTTTAAAATAGTCTAGATGAAGTCATTTAACTATTATTATATATATAATTTTTTTTTAATTTTGTTCCTAATATGAGGACTGAATATCATTTGAATTATACAAGAACTTATAACGAGGACTTGAAAGCGATTGAACAAATTTGGTTTGGTTTCGATTTTGTATAGGCATACCGGTTTTTAATTTTTCTATTTGGTTTTCAATTGTTCAATACCCGTATTGGGAATTTTGTTTTTGGTTTTGATTTGGTAGTATACTGGTTTCCAATTTTTTTCAGTTTTGGTTTTTGTTTTTATTTTTGATTTCGGTTTTATAACGGTTTATACTGGTTTCTGAAATCGGGTTTGAAACTAGTTTCAAACCCCACTTATTAAGTTCAACAATGTGCTCGACTAAATCTAGTATTATATTATATTTTAGTGTAGGTTCGCAATGACATTTTCAGAATAACTCGAATTGTTTTAATCTATTTCATATTTATACACAACTAATAGTACAATACATTTCTCATAATAATATAAATATAATATAATAAATGATACATAATTATATAGGTATATCAACCATCTCCATCCAGACTCATTTTTGGTATCGTTAAACTGAATTCAATAAATTCATTCCTCAATGACGAGGTTCACTCAACCCCAACTGTACAAAATAGCGTACCTACTTGTCAATTTTTTACTTTTGACCCCTCATTCCACAAGAGTCTAATTAAGAACCAATTTGTTACCAGAAACCACACTCAAAGTTGAAGATTGAAGCATTTTTACTGTTCACAAAAGTGACGTCACCACACACACAAAAGAAAACATTAAAAAAAATACATATCATTGTAAAACCAATACATTCATCCCATCACTCAGAATATAAAAGTAGGCTTTTACAGTATAATACGTTGTAGTGACAGATACAAGAACACGGCACTTATGATATCGTGTCAACGCATATATTAAACATAACGGGCTGTGTACGTATTATGTATCACCACGGATTTACTGTAAATTATTATCACATGACAAGTGGCTGTGGTCGCCGGCATATAGCGCAACTTTATGAGTGTTAAAGATTTCCAAAATTGTTCTAAAACCACGAAAACTATGCACATTAATAATAATTATGTATTTATAATTAACGAATATTTTTTGTCCGATATCGTTCTTTTACACTTTTACAACATCATTAGCTGGTTGCGAATAATTATTTACGAATGATATTATGTTGTATTGTTATATATTATATTTTTTAACAAAAGCGTCCATTATATTTTGTTAATTACCAATACGTATTAATATATGTAGGTGCCTAGTTATTTACAATGATATCCAATATCACTATATCCGTGTGGTCACGGCTTTCGACGATAAGCTTTTGTTATATTATTGTTGTATTGTATTCGTTATTATTTCTATTTCTGCTACCATCCTATATACAATAATAATAATAATAATATGTCGACCCCGTTCGTAGCGAAGTCGGACTCGTTCTGGCCGATTGCTACTGCAAACGTCGGTCCCAAAGGGTCTCGGCCAAGCGCCGTTAGCAATCTGTCAGAGGTCAGACGTGTTTCGTCGTCTTCCACTCGCTGACGGCTGTAATCGGCTACTGGGCCCATCTCATGGGTATTCAGGACGACAAAAAACAAAAACGGTGCTTGCGTGCAGACAGGCACGGAGAAGTTTCACTGTTGGTGTGGTGATTGACACGTCTGTGGTTCCCGGGAAGCCCCGGTGACTGTGAGTTACGAGAATCGTGTCGTACAAGTCTCGGCAGCTTTGTAATTATCACCAATGTATTTTCCGTCTAAAGTTGAGCGAAATTTTACCGCAAATAGCATCGTCTTGTTTCACTGAAAATTCTACATCACGTGCAATAATTCGTTTGGGTGCCTGTCTTACGCCAACAACTATGTTTTTTCAACATTTAAATTGTTTTTAGTCTATTATCGAAGGCCTTGTTCCAATATAGTCATAGGTACACAAATCACGTTTATTGAATTATTTTCAAGAAAATAATTCTAGCCTGTCATGACACAATCAATAAATATTGTAAATTTGACACTCTTATTATAATTATGGATATTATTTACATACCGTTTATCAAAATTCTGCGATCAATGTTATATAGGATATAATGATTATATTATATTATATTATATTATATTATATTTATTATATTATATATTATATGATAATGCTCACTCCCCATTTTTTATTTAATAATACATATTTTATTAAAACATTGATTTTTAATTAGTATTGATAAATAAAAAGTTCAAGTCACTATAAAGCCATCATATTTTTCATGTTCATTATCATAGACTAATAGTATTTAGTACACAAAGTTAAAAAACCCTAAAACTGCTCGTTTGAGTTTTGATTTCGATACATTAAAATTAAAAATCGGGTATCTATTTAACAAATAGAACTTTGTGCCGACAAAGCACAATTTCTTAAGTTTAATAAACGATTGTATTCAACAGTATCTTCGAAAAATCCAAATATCAGATTTGTGTGGTAGTTGTAAAAAATATTCTAGGTAAATATGTATGATATACATTAATTTTGATATAACACGACGGAAATATGAAGTTAAGTGCGAGTATATCTTTGAATAATATTTGTGGGGTTCGTTATTTTTCACAAAATAGGTATACTCAACATCTCAAACAGCTTTTAAAAGTCTCAAGAATTATTAATAACTAATATTATATTACGATATTAGTCTACATTTTTATAATATAGGTACCTGCCATTTGGCATTTTCACCTTTTTTCCACTTTATCATAACTCCAATTATAAAGCATTTTTGATTATCTTAATTGCACTTTTCATAAACTGTTAGTGAAATAAGTAAAGAGCCCTACTCATAACATTTATAATCATATTAATTGAATGCACGGGTGAGAGGCAAGCTTTTAATGCGTAATATCGTAATTAAATCGGAAAATTATTTATGAAAAATATACAGAAAAGCAGAAGTAACTAAGCTAATAGCAATTACTTTAGTTTTAAATTTGCAATCAATAAACATTTATTTTTTGTTTTTAATACATAATGTATTATTAATTACCATAAAATAATATTGAAAATTTAATTGCCATTATTTTGAATAGTAACCTATCTACCTGAATTTTTCCATTGTACCGATAAAACCAAAAATGCCATAATATTTCTCAAAACAACTTCATTTTGATGAAAACTAAAATTTACTTAAAGACGTTCCCGGTTTTTTAAAATAATAATTTTCATTCATTTGTATTTTATGATTCAGAATAGGTATTTAGTCATTACTCTCTTAAAAGCGTACCTTTCTTCTTTTCAATTCATAAGACAACGAGTTAAACATTTAACAAATATATGTATACTGTCAATAACAACATTCCTTTTATAACTAGTTAGTTTAATATTTTATCAGCTATTTTTACTACAAACTGTATACCATGGATGATGGATCTATATATGTATTATCATACGTTGGATAAACAGGGGATTTGCAGTATAATACATACGTTGTGCATAAGATAGTAGGCGAAGACAACTGGTGTGAATATTAGAATAAGATCTATGTCAGTTCAGCCCTCCAATGTGTATATTTCAAATCGTACTCATCGATCCACTTATATATTCCAATTATATTGTGTAGTGTTTGTTAATACCTTAGAATGCTGCAGGTGGGTGTGTAAGTACTTTCGTACATCGCTTTTGTAGCTTTCGAGGGTTATTGCCTATTAGCAATAGTATAATATAGATTTTAGTATGTACACATATATTACACTAAATGTGTACTTTAACACAATTGTATTTAAAATAAATCACAGCTAAAAAATATAAAATTAAATGCTTAAGAATATAATAACCAGAATTTTCAATTTTTTTAATTTTTTCCCGACTATATTGTAACACAATAGAGACAGGTTTCTCGTATGTTTTAAATATATTATATTATGTTATGCACAATTCCCATTAATAGAATAGTTATTAAACAATTTTTTTTTTATTATTTTGTCTATTATAACCCATAATAGCAGTGCTCCGCACTTAAAACTGTTAAAGTCCTAAATTCTATAATAGTACAAAACTACGTTCACCTACATGAAATTATTGTTTTACAAAATAATTATTATTTCAAATTTGAAATTACACAAACTTATTACTGTCTCTCAATATTTTCAAAAACGATATTTTTCATATCAACAATCAAGACTGTCCACTAAATCTTGCACAGAAACTATATAATAATATCAGTTATAGTGTTTAATTAAGTTTATTTTACTAGAACTGCCTAAACATAGAACTACTATATTAATACTAACATTCTTGCTGTATTAATTGTCAATCATGTCTGATTATATCTCTTAAAGTTAATAATATTATTAAAACGTATTATTTTAATTTCTATGTAGTAATATATTATGTAGTGATACATACAGATAATAACGTTCTAAACTAAAACTAGGTACATTATTTAAATAATTTAATGTTAAAATATAGCTAGTGAATGGTTTCTATTAGATGGTGATGGCCAGGACCACTAGTCGACCTTTGTTATAATATATGTGGGTATATATATATAATACACATGTATATATTATACGAGCTCATACCTTTATAATAATAACCGTCTCGCAACAGGAAACAGTCTCGTCGAGTTTTGTTCACCGGGACTACTATGAATATAATATACATGTATTGTATCATTATAATATATAGTATAGTAGCTGCAGGGCTGAGGTGTACTGGTGGTCTATCCGGACACGCTCGCGGGATTTACGTGTATTCCTTAAAGCGGATATTTGAAAATAATATCAGAACCCCTTTTTGACCGCTGTTGAATAGCGATGCCAGGTTATTTATGAATATCATTATGTGCAAGTGTAATGTGCATTCGTATACCTTACATGAATAGGTACACATAAATACGCGCTCACACACACACACACATATTTATGTATAGATAACTTTAGATCTATTGTTTCTTGTACTACGTTTACACACACACACACACACACACACACACGCACACACACACCACCCACATTTATAGTAATGATATTATTAGGTGTAGAGTACAACTATACGCGCAGACAATCTAATGCCACCGGCTCTTGCCACTTGCAGCGCATTTGTATAATATATATTATAATTTATAATGGATCTGAGGTTAGGCGCATGGTACACGTGATGAAGTATCCAACAATGATACGTCGTGGTCGTGCCGATACCCAAAGTAATTTGTTAAAATAACATCTATCACAGTATATTATTGTATTCATGTATTCTACATGATGATGTTAATATATATATCAACGTCGTCGGTTTGAGATGTGCAATGTTCCTAAGCATATGCGTGTTCATGCGTTTGTATTATTTTAGTATACTATATTCGGAATAAGATCGTACCCCGGCGGCCAAGTTGTGCGCATGGGCGTGGCTTTGTTCCGTGGCAGCTTACAATGCGTCGTCGTAGTGGGGACTGCGTCCGATCATATGTCTGACCGCCGCCGAACGAAAACTGGTCGCCGCCGAGGTACGATCTTATTCCGAATAGAGTATAGATCTACTCATTTTCTTAATATATACTATTATAAAGCAAACAGTTTTAACAGGCGAATATTTTCAACAATATTACTACGATTCGTACACTGCAGCACTATACAAAGACTTTAATAATAATAATAATAATAATAACAACAACAAGTAGGAGAATAATATCGAATCGATGGTGGAAATATAACTATAGACTTATACGATTCAATTTCGCACTTTATATTAAAACGTTATACTCGATTTATATTATTGTGGCTTGTGGCTATATAAAATATCGATGGATTACCCTCAAAGTTGTGCAGCGCAAGGTAAACAAGTTCGTTTTGGCGGTAACCGTCACGAGCATAATACAGCGCATTATCATATAAATAATAAATATAATATTATGCCGAGTACGATGAGTTAGAAGCGTCATCAAAATACATATTAACTAGGTGTGTACTCAGTAATATGTAAATGATTCTGAGGCCAGCTTATATCAATATTTTAGTTAATAATGTCACTTTATATTCGTACTATGTTCGCTGTCAAAATATAATGTAATAGTGCACTGGATAAAACTCATTGTTTCAATACATCACCACCTGCAAACAATAAATACCATAAAAGTCCACTGAGTATCATGGGTGATATATTATTATATTATCATGTGACATATCATTTATACGGTACATTCTAATTTGCAAATATTATTCGAAACGTGTAGTCGATTTTAGTTAGTTTGCAATGACAGGTAACGAATTATTGTTTAATATGCAAATTATAAATATAATGAACTTAAAAAATAAACTAATTTATTGCTTTTAAAAATAACTGCATAATAGTAAAAATATGCTCTGACGTCAAGCATTTCGTTATCTAGTGTAGCTATAATAGTGATTTTTATAAGTAAAAGTATAGTAACTACATATAAGGATACAATAATTTACACAAACTACACTATGTATGATTAGTGTGTAATCGGTATTTATTTTAACACTCATTATAATAAGAAAATCTAAACAAAAATTAAAGTTTTTAAAAATATTTTTTTACCTTTTTCCAGTCATTCTGAAACGACATGTTTTTAAATAAAACTATAATTATATTATTTTTTACCATCATCAATGTATTTCATTTTTATTTAACAGTAGGTATTCATTTTAGATTCTCAGTGGAGTGATGAATTTATTGATTTTACAATGATGTATGTTTTTTTTTATTTTTATTTTTTCGTCTGACATAACCGTTTAGAGCAGTTAAAGTGCTTTGGTTTTCTTCAACAATATCTTGTTCGATAGGAAAGTGAATCAAGTTGGTGTCTTGAGGAGGTAAAAATTTAATACTCGCAAATAGTTTTTAAAAGCACAGAAGGAAACAAAATTAAAATTAAGGAAAAACGGGAATTTTTAAGCGATAAAATCAATTTTGGTTTTTGGTGCAACTCTAAAAAAAATAACCGTAAATACATGCAATTTTCACTTAATGTTTATATTAGCGTTTTCTATACAGGTTAGGTTCTATAAAGTTTTCAAAATATTTTGACTTGTTTTGAGCTGTTTTCGGACATATTTATAATAGGTAATATTATTTTATTACATTATATTTGCTACAAAACCAGTAAAACAGCATTATACTCAGATATTATATTAATTAAGGATTACTTGTCACGTTGGTAAGTTACCGTCCGAAACCCACTTACACGGCTATGTACCGAATTTGCTTATACATGGCAATATACGGTTTAAAAAAAGCTGTAAAGTTGGTTAAATTATCCAACTTGGTAATAGTGCTATTAAAAACAATTCACGTATTATAAAATTGTAACTATAATATTATTTCATACAATATTTCTAGCTAATCCTAATATTTATATATAGTTGTAACTTGCATTATTAAAATAACGTTTCGCTAACTGTAATTAAAAATATAAGAAGTTTAAATTTAAAAATAATATGTACTTTTTTTGTTAGATTTTTCAGATTTTTCGGATTATTTTTTAAAGTATTGGGAAGTTTTTACTATTTACCCCTCAACGTACATACTAAACTCAATTTTCTACCATATTCCTCTACTCTGTTACTAGAAAAAGTGTCTTCTGACAAAAACAAATAATAAATTTGAAAACAATGTTAAACAAATATAAATAAAATTATAATATAGAAGATATTGAATAATTAAAACTATAGGTAGATAACCTATAAATATACGTCACGCAGACCGCTGTTATGTGTACATTGAAGAATAACTACTGTTGCAGGTTAAAAGTTGATTTTTTTTGGAATATGGCACATTTATAGAGCTTATTGATGTAAATATTTTATAATCTTAGTTAGTTATTTTAATAGTATATAGAAAATAAATGGCAAGGCTTAGCAAGAACTATAATATAGATTTAAAATGATATTAAATATTAGTAAGTGATAATTTTAAAACGAATCTAAATATTTTAATTATATATACAACATTTAATAAAAATCTATTCAATGTTTCAAACAAATGTATTTTAAATTGTTTTTATCATTATCATTTATAAGTTTTTACTTTTTTAAATGACAAAATACATTTTTAAATTCATAATCATAAGTAATACTTTTCGGAGGACTTAAATAAATACAATTTGAGTTTCGAATAACCAGTGTAGTGGACCCATGCCCAATAGATCTGTACCTCTGTGATACTACTTCACTCTAAAAACTTAAATACTTATATTTTTTGCATTGAAATATTAAATATGCTGTTTTATTATTAAAAACTCACTTACAATAAAATTTTTACGTAACGAAATATTAAAAAAAAAAATATACTACTTAGGAATATTAAATTGAAATTGTAAGGTATATCGTTATTCAAGAAAGTAAAACACTCAACATATTATGGAAACAATAAAAATGTGTTGGGTTATATTATAATTGTTTTTGTTTTTTTTTTTCAAATTTTGTATTGCCATGACATATATTTATTAAAAAATAATATTTTCAAAAATGTTCAAACTTTTTGAAATATTTAGTGTAGACACACAACCACGCAGGTTATGAATCATTTTGTATACATTGTAATTTACCAAGCGTGCTCAACAAATTTTTATCCCTATATTCATGCATTTATTAAAATTATGGATTTTGGAATATTCAAGCATCAAGCTTAAAAGACCATAGTATCGAAAGCTTAATAGTTTTTGTATTAATTTTAAGTAATGTTCCAAAACAAACTGTAATACAAACTTCTCTATTTTAAAATAAGGACCATCCCTTTTTAGTATTATTTATTAAGCAGATAATTTATTTTGAAAATGTTTATGTATCAAAGTTGTAATTATAATGATCAGTTCCAGTCGGTTATGTATTTATACTTTTATTTAAAATCATCATAGCCCCAATATCACCTAACATAATATTATAATAATATAGACATATTACTCTTTGTAATAAAAGTTAAATAATTCAAGAATGACATATTCTAAATTCAATTTAGATACCTACATCATAATTTTTAATAAAAATAACATATACTTAACCGTTTACCGTCAAAATGGCAGTTTTAATTTAATATTAAAATAAGTTGGAGACATAGAATACTAGCTCTACTAAGCAAAATCTTAACAAACGGCAATATGTTCATGTATATTACAAACTACCTAAAAGAAAGACAATTTCAAGTCAAAGTATCACATACCTTATCAAAGACGTTCTACCAAGAAAATGGCATCCCACAAGGATCATCACTGGCAGTCACACTCTTTCTCTTGGCCATTAATGATATTGTCGAAACAATCAAAGTTCCTGTAAAAGCTAATTTATTCACCGATGACCTTAACATTTTTTGCAGAAGCAATAACCTAAAAACCGTCCAAGAATTACTCCAAATAAGTGCTAACAGCTTATCAGATTGGTCAAAAAAAACTGG
>WHPZ01574386.1:0-12587 GCA_016617965.1 Macrosiphum rosae | reverse complement strand
TTACAATTCTGTTACTTAATACATTTAAATAGGTAGTTTGTCACTTGTAGGTACATAATACTTATGCAGTATTCAATTGATT
This sequence comes from Macrosiphum rosae, assembly GCA_016617965.1. NCBI lineage: Eukaryota > Metazoa > Arthropoda > Insecta > Hemiptera > Aphididae > Macrosiphum > Macrosiphum rosae. Next base: position 12,505 of record WHPZ01574386.1, on the reverse strand, counting down.
GTATGTGTTTTAACTTTAAGTTTAATTTTATGGATGAAAAAATAATAATAAGAAATGTCATTAAATAGAAATATTCATTTTAAGAGTCGTTATCCACTATCAGTTATTAATTTAAGTTCTTTTTATTTTTACATTGTAAAGATTGTAACTAAAAGTAGTTACTATTTTGTATGTATGCACATGTGGAAGACTGTAAGAATATTTTGAGTACTTATTATATTCCAACAATTAACATTCTTAAGTCATGTTATAAATTATTAAGTTGAGTAGTTACAGGCCAAAAAGTTTTAAATAAGACATAAACAATATGAAGAAATCAAAGAAAAAAATATCAATATATTTGCATGTTGTTATTAATATTAATTAAGTCATAAAAAATAAAAATTAAAAAAGTGAGAAAAAAAGTACTAATATGTTATTTTCGACAAGTACAAAAACGTTATTTGATTTTTACCATAACTTCTTGAAGTCGTTTTCTGGCTGCTATAACACGTTCTTCTTGACTTTTGATGTCTTCGACGGTTACACTCACCTCCTAAAAAGGTAATAACGTTTTTATTTATATACAAATACAGATATATTATATTGATTTTTGTAACAAAATATTTAAACTGATTGTTATTTTAATATAATACCATACCTGGACAAGTGGTTGATCTGGAATCCGATATACAATTTCTTTATCATAATGAGATCGCATCGGAGGTTGCCCAGTCACTGGCATAGCGCATACATGTAAAGCAGTAGCTACACTCTGCAATAGAGTATCATCACTAACATGAGGACCAGCTGGTCGTAATAGACCAGTCCATCTGGTACCTAATTCATAACCATCTTTTTCTGATGCTCGAATACCTTCAAGTCTTTTCTCCCAAAATACCTACAACAGATAGATCATATTATATAATGAAAGATTTACAAATGGATAAATAAACTGATTTACTTGTCTAGGCTTTTCTTGTCTTCCGTGTTTGAAGTCTGCTTTAACTTTACCTTCCTGGTTCTTATGAACAGTAACAGGCTGTTTAAATATTGACGCGGTTTGTCTGATTGGTGGTACAAGAGCTCCTTCACTTCTTATGCCACGACTAAATACATAATTAATATGTTAGGCATAACAATAAAAAATATATTTTATACTAATTTATCATTGTTTAAACATAGGGTATTTCAACTTGTTAAGTGATCGATTTGTTGGACAATTGATATTTATGATTATTTAAGTAACTATATATGGTAATCATATTATTATATTACACTATATTACCTATATATTATTATAAACAAATGGGATGTAAAAACTGTTTTTTGGTTATAGTTTTAACATTTTTAAAATCAGTTTTAATCAATAACGTATTGGCGTAATTGCTAGCTATATTTAAGGTAGCCGTTAGCCAGCGAGTAGCCACCAGCCAGTCACAATTACACCTAAAAATTAATAACTTATCAATGAGTAAGATTGAACTAAATACTAGGTCTTATTTATACTAAATTCAAATTTTACTCGGATATAAATATATTTAATAATTCCAATATTAAGTCAACTAACTACGTATTCAAATACATTCTTGGTTTGTAAGCAATTTAGTGGGTTGAAATGCTTACATTTTAAAGATAACTAAACAAATAATAAATGTTAAAATGATGATTAATACCATAAAATTTCCATTTCTTCGGCTTGCGTTTTTAAAATCAAAATTTGTTCTCTTCGCTTCTCGGCTCGTTTCATTCGCGATATCCTAGCTTTGGTTTCTAATGATCTCTTCTTGAGCCGGGGCATGGTGATCAAATCTGCAGTAGGTACCGTTATCGTTCGCGCCGTTTTAGAAAATTAACAAATTCAATAAAAAATCAGAAAAATTATACGAATACGAAATGACGAAAATAAAGATTTATTGCATTTCAGTCTTCAGAGCATTTTGAATACAAAATAATTTTGTTTATATTATAGTTTATACCACAGATAACTGATAAGCTCGGTATAATATGGTCTTCTGCAGCTAACCGTGAACCAGGGACAAATATCTATTATCACCTATTATCTATAACAGGGGTACGACCATAGATAATATTATCTATGGGACGACCACAGATTAAATCATTTATATATAAATACATCTGTATATATATTATATATAGCACGAACATATACTAGTATACTATAATAGATATTATATAGTATACGTTTTAGAATAAATAGATACGGTCAAAGGAGCACAGATATATTATAAAAATACATGTATGTATACATAAATGTATTTTTATATATATGTGGACCGCCTGCCTTGTTGTCATGTCCGTATGCCAGTATATCGTGGTCCGTACTATCACGGAATAAAATACTATCTAGTAGACGTTAGTGCATGCTAAATGCTATTCACTAATCTGTCGAATTCAATCAGTATTCGGTGTTAAGTGTTCACTCGTTCACTGGTCACTCGTTCACTGGTCAGTCGTGGTCCGGTGGTCGTCTGGTCAGTCAGTACTCAGTACTTGACAATTGTTAGAAATTAGTGAGTTACGACACTCACTACTCAGTGACTATGTCTAGAGAAAACGTTTAATAAGTTATTACCTACCTATTATTAATTAACATTAAAATATTAAATATTGACACTGTTTGTGTCTGTGTCCGCTTGGAAAATTGACTACAGTGGTTGAATTACTGTTTTTGTCTGGATTTTTATTTTTTAGTGTATATTGTTGGACAATTAGTATTATTATTTGTTTGCAATCTAATCAGAATTCTCTTATAGATTCTATATTTAGCCAGATTAGAAGGTTCACAATATTATGGCTAATAAATATTTTATACTTCAATATATTATAATATTCTTGTAAAAATTTGTATGATATATTGTTGAAGGTTTTAATTTTAATGATTTCCTATCTCCAGCTGTTAGTATCAATTCACAGTTTATTAACTCTAAATATGTCTTAATTATTATTGTTATTCGTACATTATTATTTATTACATGCCTGCATAATGTATGTTCAATTTCAGAATATAATAAAATATATACTTACAACATTGTAAAGTAAAAAAACTATTCTTGGGCGTATTGAGAATTTTCTTACTTACAATGTACGACTATGAATATGGTGATCTGTGTTTTGATGAAGATAAAATGTAAGGTTAAATATTTAATCAATCATGGTATTTTTACCCTAATTTATTTAACTTGTTTAGGGGTATGAAAGTAACCTCTGGGGTTGTCACAATTAATAAGGACACGACAACCAACCTTATAGGAATAACAATTGGCGGAGGACCGCCTCACTGCCCTTGTATTTATGTTATCCAGGTATGGTTTCTTTACTTCACTTCTAGAAAATATTGATTTGTGAACTCAAGTATTACATTTTAGTCATAAATCCAATGTACTTATGTGAATGATATAGGTATCCGACAATTCACCGGCTGCATTAGATGGTACATTAGAAAGTGGTGATGAGCTTCTAGCTATAAATAACGAATGTGTACGTGGACATACAAAATTACAAGTAGCACAAATGATACAATCAAGTGTTGTGAGTTTAATGGTTTTACTTTAACTGTAAAACTGAACTTTTTTATAGTTTCTTATCCATGTTTATCTATTTGTATGTAAGGGACGAGTAATTTTGAAGTACAACAAATTACATGCTGATGCTCGTCAAGGCAAAACTTTGGATATTGTATTAAAAAAAGTTAAACATAGACTAGTTGAACGTATGTCGGCCACCACTGCTGATTCTTTGGGTATGTCTCGTGCAATACTAGTAAATGATAGTCTAGTTAAACGTTTACAACAGCTGGATGACATGGAACAATCATATCGCCACTTAGTTGATCATACAGAACGTGTACTTCGTGCATTTTATGCCCTGACCCAATGTTTTAAAGGTACTTGCAAGATACAGTATTTTTAAGATCATATAAATGTGATCCAACCAATATTCTATAATAATCATCATTTATTCATCTATATATATTTATTGCAGAGTTTGGGGACACATTTGCCGAAATAGGTGCTAGAGAACCACAACCTAGAGCTAGTGAAGCTTTAGTGCGCTTTGCTGAATACCACAGACGAATGGAGCGTCAAGGCCTTATGCTAATCAAAGCTCTAAAACCCGTAAATATAAAAAAATTAATACATTGTTATTTTAAATATAATTTATATTTCTGGAATAGATATCTAGGTCATTTGGTACATACCTGAATAAAGCTATCCCAGACACCAAGCAAACAATACGCAAGTACGCCGATGTGAAATTTGAATATTTATCTTACTGTTTAAAAGTCAAAGAGTTAGATGACGAAGAGATAACTTATTGTTCTGCAGACGAACCTTTATATCGTATTGAAACAGGAAATTATGAATACAGGTAAACCGATATCAGAAAAAAAAAATATCAGTTTTTTTTGTACAAGTAGATAGAGACTGAAACATATTGATCTAAAAAATATTTTTGTTAAATCTATAATCATCTTTTTTTTTGTATAGACTTGTATTGAGATGCCGACAGTTAGCAAGAAAACGATTTGCAGCACTTAGAGAAGACGTTTTGGCCAAAATTGAACTATTAGAAAATAAACATGTACATGATGTTGTAGGTCAATTACATGCAATTGCTTCACAAATGGCTAGTTACAATCGAGAAATAAGCTGGATGATGCTTGGAGGTAACAACGTTAGTGAACCACCGCTCTTTCCTATTGAGATGGATTTGACTTGTACTGCATTTCAATATAAGTCTGTCCAGCCAGTAAACGAACTTAACCAAGATGATCTTAACAATGTAAGAAAAAATAATTTATATGTTGTAATTTATTATGTATATTAATTAGGTACTCAATTGAATTATATATTAATTAATAATTTAAATTATAGGAAAGTATTCACAATTCAGTTGACAATCCAAGAGTGTACAGAGATTTGCCACCACTACTTAAAAAGAATGATTCTGTTTCTGCTTTGACAGAACTATCACAATTATGCTTGGATACTGATGAAACAGATAATGAAAACCATCAAACAGCATCTTCTCCTTTGCTTTTAGACTTATAATCATTTTTTTTTAAATATAATATTTTTATCTAATATTTATTCCTACTCGATTGTATGCATAAAATACTCTTTATAGTTTGTTCTAGTCACTTTTAATGTATACAACTGTCACGCTTATCTATACTATATATATCTTTAATCATGCTAAATAATAATAAAAAAAATGTCTAGTTTTTATTATCACCAGGCATCGGTTAAATCAGTGTTTATAGTATTATTTCTACTACTTATAGTTTCACAATAATGTAGTAAAAGTTTTATTGAAATAAAATGAATATTACGTGGTTTATTACATTTTTACACCTTTTTTTTCTAAACAAAATAGGTAATATAATAAATGACTGGTCATATTAAACAGGTTAGACAGAACTCTAAAAATATAACATGCATTATATATAGTATATACTATATAACTTATAAATTAATAAGTGTCTCATTATTGGTAGCCGAGTTATATTTTCATTAGAATCATACAAACAAAAATACAATTCTTATACTCTATTCAGGATAAGTTTGAACTGCGTTGCGCATGCAGACTGAGCTGCCAAACAATGTCTGACCTCCCATGCGATGGCTATACGTTCTGTGATTGGCAGACGGCCATCGCCGGCCGCCTGTGCTAACGCTCTCACCGATGTCTGGATTGTGGTGGGAATGAGCAGAAAAAACGTGTTTAGGTCAAGCGAGCTGTTAAAACTTATCCTGAATAGAGTATAGTAATAATGAATTTATGTTATTTTTTAAATAAAGAATAAATAAAAGAAATCGATATAGTGCCACAGATTATATAAAACAAATTATAATATAATTTAATATAATCTGTGATAGCGCCGACATATAATGGGACGAGTTTTTCAGTCCAACACGTGTTCTATGTTTACAGTTCAGTAATAGCTAGACAATCAAAATATGGATTATGATCAATTTGTAAATGTCTGGAGACAATATAAGGAGCAATCATTATTACAAATAACTTAAAAAAAATTTTTTGAAAAATATATTTTATTAAAATTAACATGTTTTTAAACTAAAATCATTAATATCGAATAATTGAAACTTAGAAGTACCACTTCCACCAACAGCCACTAAAGATGGGTTATCAGTACATCCATCTAAACTATGCAAAGCGCCAGAAAATTCTCTAATTTTAATTAAGTGTTTATTCTCTCTATCCCATACTTTTAAGGTTTCATCTGTTGAAGAGCTAACAATAAATTTCTCCCAAACATAAATTCCAGTGACTTCATTCTCATGACCTTTATACTTCCACAGCGGTTTATCAGCTCGACAATCATAGCAAATTAGTTGACCTCTATCAGTACCAATGTAACACAAGAATCCATTGGATGGATCCCAATGAACTCTTTCTACTTTACCTTTAACATTCCAATTTTTATATGTATCATAAGTGCGACAATCATAAACATAAAAATCTGAAGAACCAACTGCAAGCGTCTGTGATTCAAATGGATGCCATTTAAGTGTTTGAACGTGATCTCCAAAATTTTCCATTCTTGTATGAGGTTCATTTGTTTCTAAATCCCAAAGTAAGGTAGTCTCATCTACTGAACCACTGGCAAGTATATGAGGTAGATGTTCATTCCACGATATATCTAAGATAGCATCAGTATGACCATAATTTTTTTCAGGATTTTTTTTCTTTTTTCTACCCAATCTGCAAACGCAAATGATATACATAAAATTAAAATGCAAATCAAGTGTTAAATATTTTATGTTTAGTTTTGAATTACAATAGTTACCTAAATGTGGGTTCCAAACACCCAATCAAATCTAAATCCCAAACGTCTATCATGGCAGACATGGATCCCAAAGCACAGAAATTTCCAATGGAACCAAACCATTCCAAACATAGAGGTGGATGTTTCAAAATGATGTCGTGATGAATGTAAAAATCTTTGTCATTGCCATTATAAACATAAATTTCTAGAGAGCACTCTGTTTTCTTAACATTGCCTACTAATACAAGGTTGTCATCCGGTTTGAGTATTTCATCGAGCTTGTCACTGTCGGTATCGGAATCATTAAAATCATTATTGTTATATACGGCCAAACCACCAATGGACATGGCTCCAGACATATCCATTTCTTCTTCGTCATAATTTTCTAAACCATAGTCTTTTTTGTCACTCTTACTTAACTCTTTTTCTTTGGGTTTGGTTTCTGTCAGTTCTTTTAATTCTTGTTGAGATAATTTTATCGTATTTTGATGTAACGATACACCTTGTTTTACCCATTTCACACATGGAATAAAACTCGTCATTGCTTAATAAAATGTTAAGTAAAATAATTAATACATGAAGTGTGAAACACCAAACACGTGTTGACTGATTGAATATGAGCACATCTATATCTATTATCATGATATAAACAACCAGCAGGTTTAAGATAGTAATTATCATTAATTTCTTATCTATGGTGATCACAAACGAGTCGCCGATCTTTTTTGTATTATGTTATCTATCTTATGGTTACTTCCACGGACTAAGATAAGGGTGTAGACGGTCGGATCGTCGGATGGAGTAGTTACTTTTAACTTACAAATTTCAACCACCTACGTCGAAACCTTATACCGATTTCCAATCAATTTATACTTTTTTCCACAATCCCCAGACAAATGTACAGTCCTTTGTTTTCATTCAATTACGGCTAAATGATGAGATGGATCCGTCTATACAGTTTACGTCATGTAACCCTGCGCGGTATATAAAATTGTCGTTTCAATATTTGGCTCATGAAATTAAATCTGAAAAATTCTAACCATGCAGTCTGATTCAGACGACCGTTTGAGATTTCACGTGCGGTGCGGCACGTTAGTGAAACTTTCACCAAACAATAGATCAGCCAAGCGGCTTCGAGCATATGATGAATTTAATAACGGTGTTGTCATGACAAATAGAAATATATTCGACGATGAACTATTCGAGGTAAAGATAAAAATTATGTCGACCCACAAATCTAATATAATATACTCTTTTATGAAATTGATTGTTTGCTTTGTAGATTCGCATTGATAAACTAGTAGACAAGTGGAGCGGTAGCGTTGAGGTGGGTGTGACTATTCATGATCCAGGAGCTATTCCGATACCATCAACAATGACTAATTTGAGGACAGGTACTTCAATGATGTCTGGCCGTGGTATATTGGCCAACGGTAAAGGAATAAGACGGGAATACGGAAATTTCAATCTGGATGATTTAAAAGTACCTATTTATAATTTTGATTAAGATGATGGATTAATTCCATTAATAATATATTCTAAATTTGTTATACCGTTTTAGGTTGGCGATCGTATTGGTCTGATACGAAAGCGAAATGGTGATCTACATTATTATATCAATGGTCTTGATCAAGGAGTAGCTGTTTCTAATTTACCCTCCAAAGTATGGGGTGTAGTTGATATGTATGGCAGAACGGTTAAAGTTACTATTGTTGATCGTGATGTTAATGAAGAAAAAAATTTGCTAACAAGGCTAAGCAATTCATTAACTTTATCCAATGAGAATCAACGTAAGTTTAATTGTTGGAACATATTAAGCATATTTTTATCTTTAATAATAAAATATAGCTGTATTTGTTATGCTTAAAACAATGATACAATCAAAATTTACTGGTCTTATTTTTAAATTATAATTATTTTGGTTACTGATGTTCAAACAATTAGATCTTTTTATACCTCTACCTATTATAGGTGCTAATTCATTTTCTCAAATTTTTGATCAATGAAAAAAAAAAAAAATGATAGTTTTGGGTTATAATAAAGATTGAGGAAATGAAACACCATTGGTTAGATACCATATTTTGTTTTAATAGACATTAAAACTGTTGATTTTGTTTCAGTAATAAATGAAGATTTACTTGAATTCCATCCTATGTGCGGTGCACATACTCTAGTCATTAATAATAATACTGTTGCTTACAGGCCAAAGTAAGAACAATATGAGTATTTATTAGATTCTCAATTTATTAAATATGTTTGTTTTAGCGCATTAGATGATTTTAATAATGGTGTTGTGTTAACCAAGCGTCCACTGCGTTCAAATGAATTATTTGAAGTTCGTTTGGACCGTCTAGTCACTAAATGGGCAGGTTCAATAGAAATTGGTGTGACAACACATCGTCCAGGAGATATTGACTATCCTTTAACCATGACAAATGTACATTCTGGTACTTGGATGATGACGGGTGTAGGAATTATGCATAACGGCATTACAGTTGTCAATCAATACGGAGTAAATTTAGATACGTTAAGGGTAGGAGACCGTGTTGGTGCTATGGTAAAATCAAATGGCTCTTTATACTTCTATGTAAATGGCGTAGACCAAGGAGAGGCAGCTAAAAATATTCCATCAGGGGTGTACGGTGTTGTTGATCTATATGGACAGGCAGCACAAATTACTCTATGTCGTGATAATGTTGATCAAATTTCTCCATACAAGTATGTGTATATTTGTAATATTTTACAAATTATATCAATAATCCATATTAATTATTTTTATTTCATATCAAAGAAATAATGTTAGATTCTTTCCTAATCATGGAAAAAATGCACGTATAGTTCCTGGGTCACGTGGTCGTACATCTGACAGGTTGTATTGTGAATATGAATTTAGTCAGTCAATTGTTCTAGTCAATCAAATGTTGCAAGATGATGAATTATTTTCTGTTAGTGTGGATAAACTTAATGATCGATGGTCAGGCTCAATAGAAGTTGGTAAGTATATCATGGAACTAATAGATAATATAAAATAATTTTTAATATGAAATGTATTTTAGGTGTTACTACAATTCCCCCAAATATCCTATCTGCTGATCTGCCAAATACTATGACAGATTTAGATCACGATACTTGGGTTTTATCTGGATGTACTGTGATGAAAGATGGGTTAGCAATTAAATACAATTATTCACTGGATTTGGACAAAGTTAAAGTTGGTTCAGTGGTTGGCGTAATGAGACATAACAATGGTTATTTGCATTATTTTTTGGATGGGCATGATCAAGGGGTAGCTTGTACCAGTGTACCTCCAAATTTATATCCAGTAATAGATATATATGGTCGATGCACCCAAGTTACTATCCAAAGTCCACCAGAAATTAGATGTGATGATAGTGATTCAGACACAAGTTGCTGCTCACAGGATGATGCAATATCTATTCAGACTGAAACTGGAGTTAAAGGACAAAAGTATTTAAAGTTGATTTAGTTGTATTATGTATAAATAATGTTGATATGCTTTTCTTATATATTTTAGAGATATTAATTTAATTGAATATCTGTCCGGAGAAAACATAGTACTAATTGAAGATAACAGAACAGCCACTCGAGTAAAATCTTTCAAAGGGGGCCTCTTAATATGTGACAATAAGATGCAGCCCAACGAATTATTTCAAATATTAATAGTAAAATGTAATACAAATTATGCAGGAAGTATGCGAATCGGTGTTATTAGTTGTCTGCCAGAAACTCCATTGCCATCTAATATCAAAGATTTAAATATAAAATCAGATGTATGGTATTTTTCTGGTATGTTATTTAATTTTATAGTTTTAATTATAAAATTAAAATCATGAAGTTTTATAGGTAACCAAGTATGGTACAATCAATCATTGATCATGAACAACTATTGTCCAAGCTTAGATAGACTGAGAGAGGGTGATAGAGTTGGTATTAAGTATACAGCGGATCGAACATTACATTTGTTTGTGAATGGCTATGATCAAGGAACTGCTGTATACAATGTACCTGAGGTAACTTTTAATGTTCTTATATTGTATTTAAATCTGCTCTTTATTCCCTACAGAAATGGCATGATGTATTTGAATATTGGTAGACATTTTCTAACAGCCACCCTCCTTATTATCACTACGTAAACTCGCCTTCAAATAAGTAATATCACATCACCACTGGATACCCAACCACCACCCCTTTAAACTTAAAAGTATCTGAGGCAGCTACCTCTCAAATACATTTTTACCATTTCTGATGCATAGGGGCTTTATATTTTATATATAAAGTCAAGTACAATAGATTCTTATTATGTTGAAATTTGATATCTCAAACTGAAACTAAATTGTTATCCCTTTGAAACTATTACAATATTGTTGGATTGCATGAAAAAATTATTAATTTAATGTAATGGCCATTAAATCATGTTTAAGGGACCATTAGTTCACTTTTGATTAGTTAAAAGTTTAGAGATTGTTCATGCAATCGGCATTGACATTTGACGGAAACTTGAATTTTTAGCTATCTTAAACTTTCTGTTTTCCATGAGATTCGGCATAACAAGAGTTTACTGTAATATATAAAATATATTTTAACATTATATTTATCTATAAGAACTTGATATTAGGTTATTTATGGTGTGATTGATTTGTACGGTTGTCATATTTCGGCTAAAGTAATACATACAGATCAAGATTCTAAAACAAATGTGCAAATGGTTTCTTCGCAGTGTAGTGAAAATACATCAGATATATCTGAATCAGTTAAAGTGTTAGTATCAAATTATTCTCAAAAATGTAAATGTAAATTAGAGTTGTATCTACTTTAAATTAATTAATTACTTTATTTTAGAGACACAACAATTAATGTTCTGAAAAGAATGACTGTACTGGACGAAGATATGAGTGAATGCTGTTCATCTGAAATCAGTTATTTTATAGATGAGGTAAAATTGAATTTAATTGAACATATTAAATAAAATAAATATTGTAATTGTTTATAGTCTACATATAAATTAATGAGATTTAATGACTGGCGAGGCCGCAATGTACGCTTATCACGAGATGGCCGTACAGCAACTAGAACAGAAAGTTATCATCACGGCTTAACAATGACATCAGATATTTTACTACCAAACTCTTTATTCCAGGTATATACATTTTTTAATTTCAAACTATCAATTATTATTGATTATATTAGTATATGTTATGATTGATATTGGTTTACAGGTTGAAATCCAAACATTAAATAAAAAGTGGGAATCATCATTAATGATTGGCGTGTCCAAGATTACATGTACCAATAATTCTGCACCAGCAACTGCGTTATCTTTAAAGGGATATGATAGCACATGGATAATTTCTGGTGATTCTGTATATTTTGATGGCCTTAAAGTAAATATCTTCTATAAAATGTTATGAGGATTTCAAATATATAGATATATATATTTATTTGTTGTTAGATTAAAAGTAATTACGGTCCAGATTTGAATTATTGTTTACCAGGAGATATCATTGGAATCATGATTGATGGAGAAAATCGCTTAAAATTGTATGTTAATCGTATAGATTTTGGAGTAGCTGCAATTAACATGCCAGCTGATTGTTATGGTGTAGTGGATTTGTATGGACAATGTGAACAGGTAAATATCAGTAAATTTGTATTATTATTGTTTTAAACTATACTTAAAAATTATACCAAACT
>WHPZ01574383.1:0-16737 GCA_016617965.1 Macrosiphum rosae | reverse complement strand
GATTTTCGATATTTTTATTAATTAGCTAAATAATTAATCAATAAAAAATTTAAAAAAACCGTTATAATTTACCATGCGATATTGGACGATTGGACCAAGATATCAAAAATCGGAAGAAACTTTTCAAATATTTTTATGAAATAATATGCACTAACGCCTGTAAAAAGTCAACTATATGCCTAATATGACTTTACACCAAAAACATGCACTATCATGACTACGGCATGTCATGGCCATTTAAATATAAAATAATAATTCAAATATATCTCTTTTAAGATTTTTAATTAATTTGGTTATTACTTGGTTTTTACTAATATATTTATTTAATCTGCGGGATAGGTAAGTTGATTGGAATAAATTCGGAATGAAAATTATTATTAAGATGATGTGTGGTCTCTGTTTTACAAATGTGAAACATAGTAAAAACGGTTTTGCGCGGATAAGAACCACTCAGGCTATAGTTCAAGTTATGCAACCAAATATTCCTACTAGAAAGAGGAGAACTTTGATTGTGCAATATTGTTTTTAATTTTACGATATCACAAATACAAAAAAAGTTCTTATAATATAAAAATTAAAAATTAATTAGTTTTGAGTTTTTCAAACTAAAATAACTTTTTTTTTTTAGTTCTGATATCGGAAATATAAAAACAATGTTGCACAGTAAATTACTGTCAGTACCTAATTATTGTTCTCATTTTTATGGTGTGGAAATTTGGTTGCTTAGCTTAGAGTACCTACAGCCTGAGTAATTAGTGATTCTTATACCCGTACAAAACAGTTTTCCTATTTTTTACATATGAAATACGGAGACAACACATGTTGGTGTACCTAGTGTCTTCTTAGCAATCATACAGACTTTTGGTTCATTGCTATTTACATATTATTGTATACAAATTTAAAACTAACGTAATGCAGTTTATTATAGTATTAGAATCTGTGCATCATAAATTATTCCAGGACCTCCTAAATTCACACCCAATGTGCGCCTATGATTATAAGGCCTTGTGGATATGGTTTGGAAACCCGAGCTGTAGGCAGAGCTTGAAACCGAAAAAAAAATTTCGATTTTGATATTTTTAATTCTAATTTCGATTTTGAATATCGGTTTTTAATTTTTCCGATTTTGATTTCGATATCAGTTTTTAACGGTTTTAACTGGTATTGAAAATAGAGTTTTAGAGAGAATCCGGTGCCTCAAAGACGCGTGAGACGACGCATAGTCTGTGTTGCACTTGTGAATTTCTATAGAAAATAGCAGTTATAGGTTTACATTATAAATGATACAGGTATTTTGCATAAGCCATTTTACATCGGTGTATAATAATGAAACATATATATATTTTATTCTGAATCGCACACAAAAGTACAACGGATGAACATAGAACGGGCGTATTACAGTTTTATATAGTTTTGTATATCTCTGAAATATTTATAATATAGTTACAATATATAAAGCAATAAAACCATACATTTTAAATGAAAAATATCTATTGGCTATTTGCCGATTTCTTTTTTCACAAACATGAAATAATATAGTATTTTTAATTTGTATATAATAATATTATATTGAACATTTTTTTTTTAAATACAAGGATGAAAACGATACTAAAAATAAGGTTTTTAAAATGTCAATACATAATTTTTTTTATTACATTGTGATTTAACTACAGAAGGAATGAAACCGATGATAAGTTTCACTAACAATAATATTTCACTGCAGTGAAGCTAGAAAAAAAAACAATTTTTAAATTTAACACATTTTTCCGTAAAGAAATTAACAAAACATTTTACAACAAGGCTATATAATATTATATAATTATGTCGTACAAACGGCATTTTGTTTTTAATATTTCTTAACCACTAAAATTATTAAGTAATAATTAGTAAAATAAATGCAATTTATTCTATATACTAATAAGGTTTACATTTAACTATTTAAGCATATACCAACCATACGACACACACGCACACACACACACACACACGCACACACGCAAACACACACAGAGATACAGTGGCGAATGGTTTCTTAGAGGCAGCCACTTGTGCGTTATTGAAGGGACGGGTATCTTAGTTGTAGTTTATTCCATTATGTAAATTAATTTTTAAAGGGTTATTTATAGGGGCTTAGTTTGTGGTTGATCAGAGTTGTTAAAAAAGAAAGTTTTTGGAACGCCTCTGAGAACGTTTGATTCACCACTGAAGTGCACTCGTAAATTTATCATAATATTATAGTTAACTAACGTGAACATTTCAATAATAATATACATATATCGATAAAAGTAGGCTAAACGCATAAATGGCAGATACAATATTAGGTATTACTAAATAGTAAATTTAATACATTATAATAATATGTGTGTGCATAAAATATAATTTGTACAGAGTGTTCAGAATTCCATAAAATTAGTTGGACATCATATTATTAAGTAATGTGCTCTTGTGGGTTATAGGTCTATAATAGTTTGTACAAGCATAATATACAACTATTATGACCCAAACCTCGAAATATTTTTAAACATGGTATAAAATGTGTTTGTAAAAATATCGAACTGTTCGTGATTTGCAACCCGGGATTGAGGGTTTTTGGGGGTCGTGGAAAACTGGAGACGTGTCTGTGGAACTTTTGTTTATGAATCCTATGCCTTGAATTTGTTAGTGTTCTTTTCATTTTTTGGTGGTATTACATAACAGAGGACCAACAAAATTTGCTACAATAGTTACTTGGCCTAGACTTTAAGAGGATCTTTGTACCGGGCTTGGATAAATTGTCGATATCGAAACTCAACGAAAAAATAAAATAAAAGTATTAAGACAAATAATAATAAAAATAATAATAATAATAATAATAATAATAATAATAATAATAATAATAAAAATAATAATAATAATAATAATAAAAATAATAATAATAATGAAACACGCTCTCTTACGTATAATAATACTATACGCTATTTAAGTATTGATGTAGGTAACAATAATATACGTATAAGTATAAGTAAAACAGAATAGAATAGATGTTATAATTATTAACGGTTGCCAAATATTAAGAAAATCGTATTCACTTCGATGATTTTACGTTACATAGGTTACCTATAATATGGTTGATCGTGTCTTTCAAAATGGTAAACTAGCAATGAACATGTTCTCAATTAACGGAGGTGCGGGCACCAGGTCTTCCAGTTTCAGGTAGAATATCCGCTGGAGACCCTGCAGGCTGAGTGAACGCAACTCGGTCAGTTTTGCAAGCAGTCTCGAGAAGTAATAAGATTTGCGCTGCGAATCGGACATGCTGTAAGTGATGTGCTCCCTCAAAGAGTTGATGATTTTCATCTGGATCTGTTCGGTTTTTTTCGCTTCTCTGAGACCATGTCGTTCTGAGGACAAAAATCACATACACACACAATTAAAACGTTTAAACACTAAACGATTGGGTAGTTACGCAGTCGAAAATTGTACAATATTTGAACATCCTCATGAATAATATAACTATACGTTTCAGGGACTGGAACTTTTTGAATTTATCGGTATCGGTTCCGGTACTGGTTCTCCAAAAATAGAAAATAACTGTTCCGGTTCGGTTCTGTTTTTTGATAAAAAAATTAAAGGTATCGGTTCCAAATAATTTGGGTACCGAAAAGTATAATAATTTTAAATACGTATCCGGAATGCTGGTTTAATTAATAGTATGAGAAATATTAGAAAACTCGTAGGATCTTACATAGTTATTATATACAAATCAGTAATACCATTAAATTATGATGTATAAAATTATTTTATTTTTGAATCTACAAGAACCTATTTAATTCGAAAATTCTGGTTCGGTTCCGGTACTTTATTTATTAAAATAAAGGTTACGGTTCCGGTGCCGGTTCTTAATATTTGAAAGGTTCCGGTTCCAGTCCCTGCTACGTTTGTACAGACGACTCAATGGATAACGGTTCTATACTATAATATTAATTCATAAAAAATATTTATAGTCACACAATTCCATTTAGGAATAGACAATGATAGTTACCTACTATAGTATTAATTATATAATATATCATAGTATATTATTATGATTATGATTGATGACAGTTATATTTATTGAGAGCCGAAATGACTTATAATTTGATTTTTAATAAAATTACGAGTATGTAATATAAAGCAATTTAAAAATGCTCTTAACTTGCTGAAAAATTAAAACACCGTGATAAACTGATGTACCCAGATAATATTTACAGATAATAGTCTTACCGTTAATTCAAACTTAACGGCGTTAAGTTTGATAATATTAAGTAAATATTTACTCTAATGTAGGTAGGTATTGCAGGAGTGGCACGACTTTTATTCTGCTGGATGAAAATGTGCTATGTAAAGATGGAGACAACGCCTGCAGGTGAGGTGTTGTTAAGTTATCGTGTTTGTGGAGATTTCGAGTATAATATTAGTAAATGCGTGTCATAATAATTAATAATATTGTCAGTTGGTACAATTTCGATTATTAAATGCGTAACGTTAAAATTGAGTAAATAAAAACTCTCCCTTAATGACAAAATAAAATTATGGCGAATTTGAAGTGTGTCTTTAATATAATAGGTACTGAGTATATAGCCAATATATTATAAGGGTTTTGATACCTATGTATATTTATTATATTATATTAATATTAGTGTTGATTCTAAACTTTAAATGTTTAGATATTTATGTTACATCAAACTACCTATATTATTATCTGATGTTTAGCCATATTTTCGTAAATATTGTTGCTACGCAGGTAATTTTTATATCTTATAGGTACTCTGTATTCTGTAGGTAGGTACCAGATACCTATAACCTATACATATAATAATTTTTATTATTTTTGTTGATCGTGTTCAATTTAAATATATTATATTGAGTTTCATGCATTAAATACACGTATAAATAAATAAACGTAAAAATATGTACGAAGATTCGCGGTTTATCGAAATAAAATTCACGGTGTTGAGTGTTGATCTTTTAGAAAAAAATTATGATTTTTAACGATATTAATATATTGTCTGACGTTTCTCCAAGTGTTAAACGTTTCTCTTAACAATATTTTCCACGTTATATTAATATGTAGGTACACATAGCATAGTTATTATAGGCGCAATTTCGACTTTTAGCTTGGGGGAATAATATATTAAAGTCAAGCAGACCATTGCAATATAGCATATTAAAATTGTCTTAGGTTTTTGGGGGGCCATGGCTAAGTTTGAGGGGGCTTAGCACCCCACCCCCAATTTGGGCCTATGATAGTCATACCCTAACGCCAGGCTTTTTGACTTCACAGAAGACGGCACGTAGAGTGTTGGTTACGGCTGTCAATTTTGCCAACGACTCTGTGAAGTAAGAGATACTTTGTGTGTCTAAATCTAAATGTGTCATTTTAGTTTTTTGTTACATCTTTATGAGCCGAAAAAATAAATTTTATTACATTTGTTTTGGAAATAGGCAATAAGTAAAATCTAATTTTTAACAAATTTATATGGTAAAAACATTTAATTAGGTTAAGTAATTTATTTTTTTAAATTTTTTAAAATATCAATATTTTTTTGAATAGATACCTACCTAATTTAATTTAAAACGTAATAACTTATTTAAAAATATCCTTTTTGGAAATTTCCTGACATAGGTATATATTTCATAATTTTTTTATTACCTAATCATATCATTTTCACAATTTTTGTCTTCCGTTTAATTAAAAAAAATTTTTTTTTTATATATTTGTCAGGTCTTTCCGTTAAACTCTATATATTATATTTATGTAACATAAAGTAATTATAACACTGCAGTGTAATACGTGATATTTATATTAAGGGTTTTGATGTAGTCATTTTTAATGGCTTTTTATATTTTAAATATATTTACTTACTTATATAGGTAGGTACTAATTAAAAATAGCTTAATAATAGTAGTCTAATGCCAGTTACCTTTTTTTTTTTTATATTATGATATTATAAACTTAGAAAAACTGTTTCATATTAAAAACTTCAATGAAGAAAACTATAACCATATAGATAGGATACCAATTTTTTTCTGTTAAACGAAACACTTTAATATATTAGGAAATGTGTTACAACTTACAACACGGAGGCTGCGAGAAGTTAAAGAAATCTACATGATCGGATTTTTCATCCTGATATCCGGATTATTTACGTTTTCCCTTTTTTGTTTGAATATTAATACCATACACGTCATCAATCGAATAAAAATACCCAATAGTATATCCCGTCTTAAAAACGTCACTGTATAATATTATATGGGTAATATGATTGATATATTATATACCAAAAACATATACCGGATATACTATAGCATTCAAAGATAAAAATGTATACCTGTGATCAGAGTTAAGGCACACAGGCAAGAGAAAGATGATATATCGATGTCCAGCGAGTGTAATGATTGACTGAAGTCCAATATAGCTTGTAGCCAATCGCCGAAACTCCGGTGGCACTGCTGTTTGTCCAGAACCACCCCATTACAAAATATTAGTTTCGTATCGGCGTATTTGGTCCTAGAGTAACCAAACAAGGCGTTAGTTTAATAACATAAGCACAATCTATATAGTAAATTTATTTTTTTAATTTTTTATTTCTTAGATAGGTACTAAACACATTTAGAAAATACACTGTGATAATATGCAAATAATTTATTATTAAGGCTAAATAGTAAAATCTTAATGGGTCAAAAATCAATGAATAATAATAAATTAGAATAAATTATGAAAGTGCACGTTTACCATGATAAACCGCTCTTTCGATGGATGTAGAGAGGGTGGTTTAGGCGCCCTACATATATATATATTTTAAGAGCATAAAAAATTAAGTTGTTTATTTTGTACTTCCCATTTAAAATACAGATCAAAACCGAATAATTAATCAACACGTACCTGTACGCGAGACGGAGAACGAATAGTTCTAGAGATGCCGACTGAAATAATAAATCTTGGTCCGATTTGCACAAAGTCTTGAATCCCGGTATCTTTTCGGCGAAATGTCTGATCACTTCCACGGACGTCGTGAGCAATCCGAAAAACTGTTGAATTTTTTCTGCTTCGGTGATCAGCGGTTCAAACGGTTTTGGCTCGTGATACTGTAGAAAAAAATCCATCAATACAGTCATAATATGACTTTACCTAACACTATAAATTTCTGGTACACGTACATAATTATATATTATATTGTACAATGCGATTATTTTATCACGTTATACCTTTTAACCGGCAACCTAAAATTCTGCGAGAACTTAACACTAACTTGCCGAGTCATAGAGTTGAGTCCGCGGTTGTGCTTAAAGAATATCCAGTGTTCTACGATAACATAATCACCCTGTACGTTTAACATAATATTGTAGGCACTAACAGCTGTACATAATATCATAACGCTCGGACAACAACAATAATTATTGTTGTCACCCATACCATGTGTTCAAGTAGAAATGTTCACCACCCCCGCGTGGTTTTCTATTCGACATTCAGTCGATATATTATTATTATTATAATACCCGTTGCGTGGGAATTTATGACCAGCGAGAGTGTATTGCATTATCATTTATTATTATTATTAACTAACAAGATTGAAAATAGATAGTAATATTACGTATAAATAATACAAAACACCTGTAGAGTTTTTAAAAATGTACCTACCCATATCGTAAATATTATTGAATTATAAAAGTATAATATACGTTTTTGTTGAAATCAATGACAAAAAGTAAAAAAATTACGCGAGGTTATAAATAATACAGAATTTTTATACGCTCACGGATATATAGATATATTTTCGTGGATTTTGTGACTATGATTTTGCTTTGATCAATTTTTTTCATAAAAACAAAACGCAAACGTTTGTTGTGATTTATCTTCCGGCACAAAATATTATGTTCATTAAACGTTATTTACACCGTTCCTATAGGTATGTGTAGGATCTCACAACATTTAAAAATTCGAATATTAAAAAGAATGTCATATAAAATATTTTTAACAAAGGTAAATCACTTAAATATTATATTATATAAAATATCTTGAACAGTTTTAAAATATACTTCATATTGATTACTAGTGTTTATTTACTATGTATAAATCTTCTTTTCTTTACGTGGTACGAGGACTGGAGGAGGAACTGCTGTTGGCATTGCTTCTCCTCCCGCCCCCATCGTGTATTGATGTAAATAAAAACAAAACTTAAACGTTATATATAACAATATGCAACCGGTAGACTTTCCTTAGCATATGCAACCGATAGTGTTTCCTTAGCATACGCTGCCTATGTATATGCCTGCATTTATCTAGTTGAGAAATGCGTACGATCGTAATGCACTCGAAAATGTCGATGAAAAATACGTAAAATAAAATTTGCTAAATTTCAATATTTCTTATCAATTCGTAACACACAATTATACAACATGAATTCGGCTATTATTATTATTTTTTTTGGTTACAAACGTGAATTATTATCGTCTATTAAATAATAATAATATTATAACCAAAATTAGATTTAAGCTGTTCACTAGGAGGTACCTTAGGAGCCTACCCCTTTTCATTCTACTATAAAATCACGAATTGAACAGCTAAAAAAGTACCTCTATAATAGTCTATAGCAGGGGTCATCAATTAACATTTTTGAAGAGCCACATTAGGCAATTGGAAATTTTTCGCGGGCCATCAAAATTGCAGACGTCGCGGTCGTCGGTAAAAACCAATGAACAAAATGATAAATTACTACACTAGGACGTATAATATTAACAGTTATGACTTTTTTTTCTTG
The DNA here is from genome assembly GCA_016617965.1 of Macrosiphum rosae. NCBI lineage: Eukaryota > Metazoa > Arthropoda > Insecta > Hemiptera > Aphididae > Macrosiphum > Macrosiphum rosae. The sequence continues at coordinate 7,957 of WHPZ01574383.1, read as the reverse complement.
TCTGCGAACCGGATATAATAAGTCGGCGGGCCGCCATTTGCAGGTGACCCCCGGTCTATAATACAAGTACCTATATGACATAATATGTTTATATCGTAATAAATCAATCGCGTATAGTAAAGCGAGCAAAGGACGTTTAGGCGAGACGCGTTCGAACTGAATACTTGAAGCGAATTAAATAGGTTTCGGGCATTTTAAAGTTTTAATTTTCGAAACGAGCGTTTGTCACCTGAGAGTAGTCCAGCGACGAGAAGTCCGGATTGGTGTCGACGTGGGCCCGGACGAGCGCTGTGATGAGCGACACCGGCGGGCTGGGCGGCGACCCGTGAGGCGACTTAGGCTTGGACGGCAACCGCCCGCGGCGACCCTTCAGTGAGTCGGTTCGCACCACCTCCTTCACCATACCCACCTGTAGGCACTTCTGAAATCGGCAGAACTGGCACCGATTCCGTCGGCGCTTGTCCACCGGACAGTTCTTGTCGGCCAGACAGACGTACTTGGAGCCCTTCTGCACGGTCCGCTTGAAAAATCCTAGACGACAGCCAAATGCAACGGTATAAATAGGTATGAAATAATAATATTATTATACGGTCTTAACCCTCAAGAGTATGTCGTACCCATAGATAATAGAAGAATGGCCATGTTAATGCATATACAACGCAAGAGGTCCGAGGTCTTTAATGGGGAAGAGAGAAAATCGATCTCTCACTCCCGCTGCAAGTGGACTTTTATATGTTATGTACTTATGTTACATAATATTATGTATAAATGTATTGTAAGTTACAACAGGGACTGGAACCTTTTGAATTTATCGGTAACGGTTCCGGTACTGGTTTTCCAAAAATAGAAAATAACTTCGGTTTATTTTTTTATTTTTTAAGTTCGGTTCTGTTTTTTTTTGATAAAAAAAATTAAAGGTATCGGTTCCAAATAATTTCGGTACCGGTTCCATATAATTTAGGTACCGAAAAGTATAATAATTTTAACTACGTATCCGGAATGCTGGTTTAATTAATAGTATGAGAAATATTAGAAAACTCATATGATCATACATAGTTATTATACACAAAACAGTAATACCATTAAATTATGATGAATAACATTAATTTATTTCTGAACCTAAAAGAACCTATTTCATTTAAAAATTCCGATTCGGTTCAGGTATTTTATTAATTAAAATAAAGGTTTCGGTTCTGGTTCCAGTTCTTAATATTTTAATATAAAATTTTATTTTTTTAATATTACATTTGTAACCTCAAATATTATAATTCCCGTCTGATAATACCATTATTCTGTTATCTATGGTCGTACCCGTATTTATTGTCTCTGTCTTATGCACTTACGACATAACAAATTTTAGTTCACATGTTTCAATAGTATGCTGTTATTGGTTTTGATATTCGAGTGATCTTACCTATTATTAAACTTAAAGGGACGAACATTATCTGTGTTCTCTCGATTGGGTTTTTACGATATTTTAATTTTAAAGTGAATTATAAGCAAATTCAAACTATTAATATTTACTTACTCATAACTCACTTAAAAATTAAAATATCGTAAAAAATCGATCTAGAGAACACGGGTAATGTTCTTAACTAAAAGTTTAATAATAGGTCAATTCACTCTAATATCAAAATTAATTGTATACTAATGCACTATAACTGAAACTGGTGAATGAAAATTGGCTATGACGTACGTGTGTAAGACTGAGCAACATAATATTATGTGGGTACGAGTGTACAGCTCGAGTCTTAAGAGAACTTTATACCCACATGGTGGGTTCCTTCAACTTAGCAAATTTTACGTTTAGAATATAATCCATTTAACTCTTTTATATTTAATATTATTATACAGTTAACTTATCTACTGTCAAATTTAAATTTAAGGCTATTATCTTGGGTACGCATTGCCGGTGCCTGCTCCATAGTCTCGCCAAAAGTTCATAATATAATATTTAAATAATTATTTAAATCACATTATAATTTTATTAGATTTTTTGTGACTGTCTATTGAAATTTCTTAAAAAACAATGAACAAAAACTATTCAAATATTCAATATTGACCATAGTACAAATTATAATAATATAGTTTATAGTTATGTAATAGTTTCCTTCAATCGGCTTCCGCATGGATCACTTATTAGGTCATCAGTAGGTAGTATTCGGAACATTTTTTTGGACAAAAACCAATTTTGTGTGAAACTTGATTTGTTCAAAAATAGTCTAGCAACACACGGTCGAACTTACCATTTAGTTTTCCAAGAAACTAACACGATTCACCCTTTTGAAGTAGATCATAATACACTTGTTAAAATCTACAGAAAACGAGAAACTTTTGGAGTGCCTTCATTGCTTGAAAACTAATAATACGCTATTTCCTGGTTGGAAAAATTCATAATTGCCAAACTAACTGAGAACGATATCATAAAAATATTGAAAGAATAAATTGACCTGCTTCGACGTTATTGCATGACTACGTAGGAACTTTGTATGTCAATCATGACGATAGGGATAATAATAATAATAATAATAATAGCAGTGATCAGCCCATATATGGCGTGTGCAATATCTAATCACTGACGCAGAAAGAAAAATAAGTGAAAACAATTTGTTTTATCTATCAAATATTTTCAATTACCAGATAAAAATGTATACTTATGGCATATTATTGGATATTATATTAGGTTTCTAGAACCGTCTCTACTGGAGCTGAAGTTACAAATATGTTTTTGTGAGATACGAAGGAATCACCATTATGGAGCAGCCACACGCTAAATTTACAATTTCGTACCTCACAAGTAAACAATGGTAGCCGGTAGGTGATACCATTGATTATGAATATTAGTATTCATTAATATTAGTATCATCAATGGTAATATACGTCTTACTTGACTGAATTATGGTCGTAGTAGTATTAATACCACAGCTTAAAAAAAAAATTGTATATACTTTACTTGCGTTACGGCGCTTACCTTTACATCCTTCGCACGTGCGCACCCCGTAATGCTGGCACGCGGCCGTGTCACCGCACACGGCACACAATTGGGACGGCGAAGACGGAGCAGTGGCCACGGCGGTGGCGTTCCTCTGCGGCATAATACAAGCGGCGTCTGGCGTAGGCGGTGAACATTCGACGGGCACGGTCACCGATAGTGTGTTGATGCAGTGCCGTAATTTCGGCGACAGGGAATTGCTGTAAAGGGAATTAACAATGATTATCAGTAATAGTAATATTACAATCACGATAACTTGACGGTGTTGAAAGACAGCTGATAGCAGAGAGAGATAGAGAGATAGATAGAGAGAGAGAGAGAGAGAGAGAGAGAGAGAGAGAGAGAAAAAACATTTTTTAGCAACTTTTTTCGATTTTTAGGACATTTAAATCCACGCTCTACACTTGAGTGATGGATTATATTACACAGTGAAACCTCTTGGTCGCTAAAATTATGTACGCATTCGGAGGCAACCGCTATTCAAAAGTGTCCATTATTAAAGGAGGTGTCCTCTTTTTTAAGTTATACGTTATAGGGCGTTAGGACTGTATTTTGTATATCTATACATTTTTTTTTTCAGTGAATTAAATTTAAGAAAATGCGTAAATTACGTATGTGATATATTATACTATATAATAATAAAATATTATTGTATATTACATTCTTACGACAAACACACACATACCTACTATTACTGCACAATTATTCATATAAACAATTGGTTAAATTATGGCCTCAAACGCGTTTTCACGATTCCCTGGTTAAATTATCAGTTATAAATGTATAATATAGCCACATAGGTATACATAATGTAGGTAAGTACTGAATTCGGTACAGGAAACAGCTAATGACGAGTGTTATTGTAGGTGTTTGTCAGATTATTTTTCGTGAAAATGGTGAGAAGGGTTGATTTTTGTGGAAAGAATAAGAATGCTTCTGCAGACAGAGGGTACGCGGAACAATGTTTGAGCTCGATCGGTTGCAATAAAAGAAAGAGTTAGGTCTGACTTTAACCAGAGATTCAGATTGATTTGGTTTGTCTTGGGGTATGGGATCTCGAAAAAATCATGGTTATGAGTACGTATAACAAAAATTGTTCAACAGCTGTCTTAGATCATAGCCATGGGAGAACCGGGAAACTCAGCGGAAAGTCTCATCGACCAAAAGCGCTGCAGAAAATATACCAACTATACCAATCATTCCATACTATTCAATTTGTACTATTTATACAGAACAATTAATTGTGATGGATAGTTTACGCAGATCTATCTGTTGGATAATGGGTTTCTGATGCATATTAAAATCAATATCGTACAATTAATATGTACATAATATTATGTATATTTATCGATTTATGGCGTTCAATTTACAAATTTAAAACCAAAAGATTGTACCATATAAATATTAAATCAGCTGCCATTAGATAAAGCATAATCAAATAACATTTGATTATATACCCTTTATATTGACATTAAATATATTTTATTGACACTAAATTACATGGCACATTCATTACCGCGTATATCTCGTTGGATGTTTTAATATTCATGCAAAGTTAATAATTCTTTTGCTTGTAGAAAATGTATCCGTTGATAATATTCGTTTGATGATTTTAACCTTTTAAGTAATTGAGCTTAACGTTATTTTTGTAATTTTTGTAATTATTATAAATACATGTATATAATATATACATGTAGAAGAACTAATAATATAACAATATATTGTTATATTATTAGTGCTTCTATATGCATTATATATTATAATATATTATTCAATAGGTTTTTTTTATATGCTATTAAGTCTATCTTATATTGTATAGTTATTATCGAAAATTATTAGTAGTGCGCCACTAGCGCTGCCATATTTTTCAAATTTTCTATTCTGTCGAAAAAAATGTATTTATAATTGGTTAAAAATGCCTAAATGTGTATATTATTGTATTGCAATATCGCTTAATGACTAAATATATTATAATACAGAATTATTCAAAATTATCCGATGCTTTACCCTTGGAACCCTATCTTGGTCACCTTATCTTACGATGCTTACGTCATGTGACTACTTCTTTTGGTGTAATGTTAAAGATAGTGTTTACATTACATTGTCATCAGCAACAACAGAGGAGCTAAACAATTACCAAAGTCAATTACGACGGATATGATGCATGGAATGAATTTCAGTTCCGACTGAATATTGTTGGTGTGACCAAGAAAAACTATGTACAACTACATACATTTTTGTATTAAAACTTCTTTCTTGAGGTGTGGGTGGAAAAAAAATTGTAACGAAAATAGGGATCAAAACCGTTTTTTTACCAAAAAATTCTTTTACCTAATAACTTCAGACCCAATTTTTCTATCTATTTACTATTAAGGGCTGAGCCTAAAGCACTAAAATATGTCCGATGTGTAAAATTAGTGTACATACAATATTGCAAATTTACATTCAGCAGAACTAATTTCCTGTTGTTAACTTTAATATGTTATACCTACTTTTGCATACAAAATATGATTGAGATCATTATTCAATTATATTAATACTAATTAATTGCAAATTACAATGACATCACACTATATTACAGTATATAGTAAATCTCTTGTTAATGCTTATGATATTTGAACAAGATATTAATTTAAATGGATACTGAAAAAGAGTATTAGATTATTGAAAATATTGTTATTTAAAAATATTTACTGTCAAGAATCAAATATACGTTATAAGATTTGGTATACACATTTGTAATTCAGGGGATTCTGAGGAGAATGATGATAATGAGTAATGACATAAGCAATTGATAACTGCGGGACGGACCTGGACCAGTCGAATATTAAACAATTATTGTAATAACAATAATAAATGATAATATACACAAATATATAAAATATATGTAAAAACAACAATACAGACGTGCTAGCCGAATATATAGGGGTGAACTAAATAATAATTGTGATATTTGTACTTTAATTTTGAATCAGTGAGTATAGTAATGTATAATGATATTATAAAATATGAATAGAATATTATTCGTATTACCTATTAATATTTCGTAATAATAAGTTATATTATCGGTATTCAAACAAAACATTTTCTTCGTATAAAAATAATCGTTTTAACTAGAATTATAAATAATATAGGTAGGTAATTAACTTTATAAAATTCGAAGAAACCGATATGAGTTTTAAATTTCAACCGGTTTCAAAAACGGTTTTTCAATATTGTATGGTTTCGGTTAAGGTTTTGTAAACGGTTTTTTTTAAGATTTTAGGTTTCAGTAACGGTTTATTAACCGGTGTTTTAAAGCTATTGGTTTCGGTGTTGAAATATGAAAAAACCGCGGTTTGACCGATTTTTCGGAAAACCGGTTAAACCGGCTTCGATCCCTGAACGAAAATGAAACGACAAGTTTGTTTATTTATTTTGCAAGTCAAGCACGGTGGCGGCGGCCATATTATTATATTGATTTTTCTCACTCTCTCCCTAATTCATAGGGTTGGTACAGTAGGGTTAGGACGGTTAGGAACACGTGCATGTGTTGCAAGGTTTTTGTGCACTATGAACCCTGATGGTCCCCCATCCGAGAACTAGTGTCAGCGGTCGTTGCTTACTCTCAATCACGTCGGGTGATTGATTTTAGCCACTGCACCTCGCCGAGCCATACAACATTAGTTATATCCTATATAGGTAGGTACTATCAATTAAATTAAAAATATTATTATTTTATTCGATGTATCATATTAATATATTATATTATTAATCTAAACCTAAAAACTAAAAACATACAAGCATTTGAAATCGGATGATGAATCATTTTGAATAAAGCCTGTATTATAATATGTAACGAATAATGCTTGATATAATAGAAAGCATCCTAAAATACAATAATTTTAAAAAAAGAAACGAGTTTTGCAATATTCAAATCCAGTCCTGATTGTTATCATTATTGTCATTGTTGTTATAAACGTATCTATTAAATAACGTTCATTGTCGGTATTTCTATACACATTGTTTGATTTGGAGGGGGACACGGTGGGACTGAGTACCCCTTCATTTTTAAAAAAATTTTTATAGGGTACGCATTCTAATCATATACTATAGTCAATAAGAAATTTAAATCTTAAATGTTATTTGCGTTTTTGCATCTCCCTATTTTTTATTCAAGGCAAGCACTGTGTATATTATACAATAACTTAATAACACCTTTTAACCGATTGATAAACGATAAGTGGAAAGCTAACTATTACATTGTGTCATAATACAATGTAGTGAGTAGGTACCCACGCAATAATTGTACGGTTATTAGTTGGTGAGTGGTAAGGCTGACCCGGGAAAAGTGATTTACTTAAGTGTATTTCAAAGTTACTTAGAGTTGTTAAAATTGTGTTATTTTTTCAGGATTAATTTTTTCTTGAATAAAATATTTTTTTTAACTAAGTTTTTACTAAATTATTACTATGTATGATTTATGAATATGATCCTTACTTATTCTCAGCAGGTAATAACCAATAAAAACAACCATAATATCATGAAAAATAAACTAAGTTCCAAAACTATTTAGATTCATCAGTGGTAAACATAATCTGCATACATGCTTAATAATTTGTAAATTATTTTTAGAAAACAATCGGAATAAGAAAAATATTTATTTTTTTTAAAGATGATTGATATATTTCTTGTAATATCCTTAAATTTGACATCATGTTGATATGTTACAGTCAGTCTTGTTAAGAATACTTTTTTTAAATTCAATAAATTTGATATCGTTAATTATAAATTCACAACTAGATAATTATTCTTATATAGAATTATTTAAATGAAATATGCAAAATAGGTTATATCTACTAATAATATTTTAATAGGTAGGTTTAAGAATTTCAGATTCGGGGACGGCCAGGTTGGTTTTTCTGTTATCTACTTATTTGATGAAATATATTATTAATATAAATTCTTAGAGCCATTTACCATTTA
>WHPZ01574382.1:0-10878 GCA_016617965.1 Macrosiphum rosae | reverse complement strand
TTTTTTTTATACAAATTTCTTTTTGCGTATTTACAGAATATTGATACCAATATTAAATAATAAATAATATAGAGATTGAGAATATATAGAATAATATAGAGATTGGTCGCTAATATGTGTTTCAAATTATAGAGAAAATGGGTTCATCCACTTCATTCATAGTGTATGATATAAATCCTAAGATATAGATTCTGAGCGTAATATGACATGTACCCAAGTTTTGCATCTAACAATGAACCCTCGTGATAATATTAATTAATAGAATACATAATGTAGGTATACACGGTGACGGTCTTTCACCAAGCATGCTCGCATCCATTTTTTCCTTAAATTTTTTTTAAAACATCACTAGCCTAATAATTTCCTACTGTATAATTTGGCACAGTTTTATTTACTTGTAAGATTCGATTATTAATATTATTAATTTTTATCTATTTAAGTCATAGTATGTGGCTAACATACAAATTAAGTTTCCATGGAATGGACAATTTGTCATTCGTCTTACAATTGTTTAGTGTTTGTTATTGTAACGAATTGATTATTGTCTATAACTATTACCTATAGCTAACCAATTGTTATTATTGTCATATTATTATTATCTTATCTTCAACTATTTCTAACGCTGTGCATTTACATTTGGCCAAGAGATCGTGCAGTCAATCACGCTGCAAGTCAACTGGAAAAACGCTGCTTCTTCAGACGAAATTTTAGGGTGGTGAGCAGCGAAAACAAAATACGTTCACGACCATAAATCCAACTGCAGAAAAGTATCGACCGATTTCAGTGAGCCAGTCGCTTGTCCTAACCTGCAAGACACGCATGTTGCGACGACGGACCCTGTGGTGGTACCTGTACCACCAATACATTTAAGTGATGAGCACTGAAATAGAAATGCAAGCGCCGTATGACACGGCAGTACAGGCAGATTCCAAAGTGGCAGAGCCGCCAGTCGTGCAGTGTGTAGTCTTGGGTGATGCTGCGACAATGTGGTAGAAGGCGTGAAGGCGGTTTAACCCAGATGACGTTCCTGTACCACGGCTTCACTAGATGAAATGGATTTAGTTGAGGCCAATATACGTGCGAGTGGTAACGCTAAAGGTCAACTTACGACACGGTTTTTTTCAATGCCAAACATTGATGTGATGACCCCTTCATTGGAAATACAAGCACCTCATGATACAGTTGTAGTACAAACAGAGTTTGAGACCCTGACAGAACCCTATGTGGCGATGCCTGCAGTCGTTAATGCGGGCCAGCAGGACAAAGTGGTAATAACCGAGAACACGGTTAAGCCTAGACGCCGTTCACTTTAGTTCCGCATTAAGAAAAATTTTAGGCGTGATTTAATTATTAGCTTGAATGCCTGATTAGTAATCAATCAGTGATGTAAATTGTATTGATTAACAAAAATAAATGTCTGTGTTGAATAATTTAATTGGTTTCAATTTTATGTAATATTAATAAATTCCAAAACGCTATTGTAGAATTGAATAGATTCATTATGAAATAAAAAATGAGAATGAGGACTGAGTATGCTTGGCGAATCACCCTGTATATGTATTAAATATTTTTTTTTATATAAAACCTATAAGGTATTTTATTTCCAATAACATTATTGGAATGTTTTTATTTTATTTCACTAAATGGGAGATCATTAAATCGTGATCATGAAAAACTGTTATATTTTTAGTTTGAATGTCAGTAATTTTAGATTAATGGTGATAAATGTATTACGCTTTTATCCATGTATTTTTTTTAGTGACCAAAACACGTAAAAATTATTTAAACACAGTTTTTTTAATATATATTATGAGTAAATTTAGACACAATTGGATATTTAAACACGGAGAATAACGATTATTTTTTGTTATTTACGCCACACAAGACATGCCCTGTCCGCTCGCCTATTTGGTTATACCTACTACCATTGATTATAGAATAGTCTATTCTATAATCAATGCTACTACTTAAGGACGTATGGTTTAACATTTTGATACTGAATATTTTTTATGAATACGTGATCAGGTGTTTTATGAATTATAAAGAATTACTACCAAAAATGTATTAATCATACAGTCATTTTTGTTTAACTAAAAATTAAAATAGTATCTACATTTATATATTTTTTTGTTTAGTATTTTGGTTGTTTTGTAATGTTTTCAAATACAATTTACAAAGTTTTGTGTTTACTTCCTATTCCATCTACTGTAATGCCTCAATGGAATGAACCTATGAGTTTCGAAGACAACTAACTGTTGTTAAGTACAGTTGTTAAGTAAATTATTACTCAATCTATACCATGAGAAAACTGGTTACTTTTCTGTAATGATTTCTGATTCTGATTTTTTATAATTTACCATATACCGTATAATTTGATAGTCAAAACTCAAAAGGTCAAGTGCCTTACACCGTACACCACAAAAACATAACTATACTGGAGACACTTTAAACAATTTATTTACCAACATAATGGTTTGTTATCTAATTCGTTAATATTTTTTTTATATGCTATCTGTATAGTCAATAATCTTGAGAATTGAAAGTTAGTAATAATTATTTGAATCGTTAATTTACCTTTATTAGTGACATATTCGAAGCTTACGCACGTTAAATTAAATTTTTATTTAAATTTAAAAATGCAATAAAAAAAGGGGGTAAGTAGATGTCATTATGCTGTACAGTATACAATAGGACCAGTAGGTTACAAGTGGGTCACTGTGATGGATGGTATTCAATTTGAATTCAATGAAATAATATCATTGTATATGAAAAAGGATTCTGAGCGGAGGTTTGTCAGTCTAGCATATTTTATATTATATTTATATTTTTATTACTTATTAATACAGTAGCTGGTAAGTTGATTTAATATTATAAAATTACAAAAAAATAACTAAAATCGTCATTTAAAATATAATTTCGTCCAAATTTAACTTAAAAATTGAAATTAAAATTACATCAAAATGTAATCAAAATTGCAACAAATATGTCAATATCAACTCTCACACAGAAAAAAACTGGTAATTATAATTGCATTCAAATACTAGGCTAGCTTATCTACATTCTACGTACTTCGAACAGTCGTGATAGCCGGTGAGGAGCCGTGGCAATCTCGGAACGATAACGTAGTATGCGAAATGAAACCTCTAACTCGCCGGCTCATCTAGTAAGGCAAAAACAAAAATAGCCAAACAAAAGTTTTCAATCCGTAATCTAAATACATCACACTCTGAGCGTATACAGAGTGTATCAAGTGATGTCTTCAACTCTTCGGTAGAAATGTAAGTAACACATTTCGAAACTACAAAAATAAAAAATAAACAAAATCGACGTCTCCTTTCTTCACCAAAATCTGATACACGGGAGTATTAGAAAAATAAACCTATGTTTGTAACAGTAAATCGTAATAAATAATAGTATTGAAGGTAATTTAATAATAACAAATGAGTAAATAACAACATGAAGAGAATAAACAAATTTAAGAAATATATCAAGGAAACTTGGCTCATCAAATGTAAATATCATGTTTTATCGACAATAATAAAAAAAAACCTAATAAAAATTTAAATTTTGTTATACCTGTAAATAGCTCAAAAATAGTTAAAATATTTTGAATATTTTTGCTGTATAGAAAATGCCATTATAAGACAATAATTCTATGAAATTCGAATGTATCTAGGATTATTATTTTTAGGAGTTATCTACACCAAAAATCAAAATCGATTTTGTTAAAAACTGCCATTGCGTAAAAATAATCTACGTTTTTCCTTACTGTTTTTTTGTTTTTCCTTGCGCTTTCGAAAACTATTGGAAATGTTTTACTTTTGACCAACCCCTCTCTCCCCTTATACCCAAATACTAACTAAATTCACCTTCCTACCAGAAAATATGCTGAAGTAGAAAATCGAAACACTTTACTGCCCCAAAAAGTTATGTCAAACACAAAAAAGAATTAATTCAATTACATATTTTGATGAAAAATGATTAAACCTAATTATTATGTTAATTATTATTACACATTACAATTTTGTTTATAGATATATCAAACAACATTATTCGTTGAAGGACTTCAAAGTACCATCATAGATCATTTAAATAGGTGCTGAAAATAATATTAAAACCGTGACAGCCGACAGTGACGGGCAATAATCTTTTTTTTCGTACCCTCTGTAATGAAGGTTCACTTAAAAAAGCTGTTACCTACATTTAAAATTATACTTTTCTAGAACAATATATGCATTATAATAAAGGTGGTATCTATAGCTTAATATTTGTTTTAGCTTTTAACTGTTATTATACATTTCCCTAACGGCCTAACATGAATCATACTAACATATTATATTGGTTGAATTAGTTAATTGCATATCCATCGTCCATTTATACCATATCATAATATAGTAACGGTTTTAAATTGGAAACCAATATTATTCGTCAATTTATTTCTCGTTTAATGAAATAATATTTAATATACATCATGTACGTGTTTGTGTGTATAGTGCATGTATATTATAATATAAACTATAATACACACCAAATTGATTACTGAATTAAAAATAAAAACAACAAATGCACCGTAATGAAAAATAAACCCTGTTGCATAAATTATGCAACTTGTACTGAACAAATATGGGTATTGACCTCAAATATCATTAGAGTATTGTGTTTCATCTCGATGAGTAAACAATATTTTTAATCCGTTCGTCAATTAATCACAACAGCAACAATAACAAAAAAAAAACATACCGGTTGATTGTTGGCTACATATAGTAAGTAGCGCGTCACCTGTCTGACTCTCTGGAAGCCATAATGATATATATAATCAACATCTGTGCAATGACTGGTCATTATATTGGTTCCCTCCTAGGCCCCTCTGCGGATTATTATTAACTGATTTCATTGATGCACACCCCGTGCCCTCCCCCAAGGGATAAGTGGCGATCGGTCCGAATAAAATACTAGAGAGTCATACAGACAATGTTTATTGGTTTCAAGACGGCGTGTCATAACGACGTATTATAGTGTTGGCGTTATAATAATAATAATAATAACTTACAGAGCGGGGTTGGTGATTTTTTGCAATTCATCTTAGGTCGATACAGGAAATTCGAATACAGAGCGATTGTAAAAGCCAAACTCGTTGTAACTTACTATAATAATAAACAGAAGTAGTTTATATATTATTGTCTTGATACGTTATCGACTTCAGCAGTATAATAGGTGCACGGTTAATCTGTTAATCAAATGAATCTGGTATTAATGTATTATACATTTATACTATATGTATTTATTATGTTATAGGTAGGTACTATACTATATTATTATACATGAAATATTATATTTCCCAGCAATATTTCGCCTCTATACAAGCGTACGTCCGGTTTTAAGCACTAGACAATTTTAGCACGTATTACCAGCACTCCGTAACCCTTAAGTCAAGCCGGCCTTCAATTAGAACGGCGTGCACTAGGGGGTTTGTCAAAACATTCGACCATTAATCACACGGGGACGGCGGTGGGATCGAGGGGGAATAAAAGTGTATCCCATTGTCTCGCTACAATAATTCCCCATCAATCCGGCGAAATTAACGTGATGGAGTACCATTAATGACGGCGGTTTTCGGGATCTACGACGTACATATGACCATCACTATATATTGCTTCTCGTATATATTGTATATTATGATCGCTGTTATGCTGCCACGGCCGCCACTTCTGTTGTACACGTAGCTAGTTTATCATGCCTTTGGGGGTGGATATCGAGGTCACGCGAATTAATTCCGGGCGTGTATATACTTGTTGTACGTCCGGGTTTTGGGCAAACATCACGGATCTGATTGCCTCGCCGCCGCAGCGTTGAGCGCAAAAGGTTTTGTGACCGCAGCACTATTTAACCCTTCTCTAATGTAATACGATCGTGATGGTGGTGTAAAAGCCCGATGTACCTAAACCTACTGACGGGTGTATCGTGGTCTATTATTTGCTTGAAACTTTTAAATCCCAACCAAACAAAAAATAAATGAGCGTCGGTCGATTGCGCAGAACATTTTAGAAATTAATTTATAGGAGTATATGTATAATTCTATATTCTATATTGTGTCGTGCCCTTCGTGACAAATTATGAATTATCAATTGCACTGTGAAAAAGTATAGTATAAAAAAAATTATAAATACATTTTTTTTTTATTTCAAATTGTCTATAATTTTGACTTTTAGGTAAATACGGTTAAAAAATTTAATTAACTATAGTTATTTAGTTCTTTTTAAACAAAAAATTAAATCAAAATCAAATGTTAAACAAAACTTATAAATTAGGTATAGTAAAAACAACGATATATATTCTAAATATATTATGGCTTACATAAAACCATTACACTTAGAATATACAATAGGGAAATACTACACATTATATTCTTTTATTTTGCAAATACATTTTATAAAATAAAAATATAAAAATAATTTACCTCAAAAAGTTAAAAATATTATTTTATTATTTTAATTTCTTATTTAAATTAATTAATAATTTTAAAAACATATTTTCTCATTCTTCACTCGCAACAGTTATACATATATTATGTGAAAAATACTAAAAAAATATTTATACCTACATTATGATTATTCGTATAAAAATCTCGAACCTAATATGTAACAAATGTATAATAATATTTAAATTATTTTATAATGATCGGTGCAATAGACAGACATTTATTAACATCGATCAGTGCAATTGATACATTCCATAAAAAAGAAAATATTATTTGTTGTTGGTGTATAGGTACATGATACCCGGCATGTATATTTACAATGATATTATAGTAAATTTTTGACCATCAAAATAATTTCTTAAATATTAAACCAAAATTAAATTTGGTATAGTGCAAATGTTAATTAATTTAATGAGAACAGAATATTATCACTTTGTTAGCGAGTAGTGGTGTATTATACTGCAGTAGTTGTATCACGTAATTTCGTATTGCTTCCACGTGGTTTGTCTAAAGCATATTTTCCAGACGCACTCTTCGCGCACATTATCTGACGGTCGGGCGTACCTAACGTTTAAGTGTCAACTGGATTATTCCATTTAGTCATTTGTGTTTCTTGTGAAAGCTCAACATCGCCCCTCGATCGAGACGCTTGACTGCCGGGTCCACGTGAACTCCATATAATTCCGAATAATTTACGGGTTTGCCCTGTAGCAGATAAACACGGAGGCCAATTGTCCGGGAGAAAAAAAAATAGAGAGAAGAAAAGGGCTGCCGGTGGCTTTTACGACGATCGACGATAAAAACCCTCGGCTAAAGGGATGGTGGCAGCGGTCCACCTCATTACGTTTGTGTACCTCCCCCGCAAAACCTACAAGTTTTGTCTTTTCCGTTTGCAGACGCGCTCCACGGTTTTTACGATCGCTGTGCATCGGGATTTTCGATCGTAAAATCCTCCACCACGGAGTCAAGAATGTCCCTTACACTTTTCTTTTCCTTTTTTTCACAGCGCTTGTATTGTGTGTTTGGTACGTTATTAATATCGGGCCTGACGAACCCACTGCAGCAGGCCATAAACTAACTATAGAATTAAACGACTTATTCGTATTACCGCGGGACCACCCCTAAAACGCATATGCCTCGTTGACAATAATTAGCGGTGTGCAATTTATTTATAGCTTTCAATTATTATTCGTGTAAAAGCTCACTAGTAAATTTTAAAAACTTAAAATTATTTCGTTTACATAGAACCTCAGCCGTGGTATCTGCGTACTGCGCGTATTAATGTTTGAAACATATGATAATAATATATTCATTACAGTAGGCTGCACAGAGCACATGGTATTTTTTAATTTGATAAATTATTAGCGTCGGAACACGTGTCATATTTGCATGTGCTATAATCTAACATAATAGTTGTATTGACATAATCGACATTTTAAAATATTGAGCGTGTAAATTGTAAATATTCGGATACTCAAGTTAATGCTCAGTCGTATTATACATTATATAGGTTGCAAGACTAATAGTTTTAAACGGCAACTCGCGGCTATTGTCATACATGAAAAATACAAAAATACACCCCACAATAATAATATTGTCAAATTGCGTACGATTCACTTGAAAGTATTGTGCGAGCGACAACAAATTTGAACATATTGACTTTTTGTGTACCATAATAATAATAATAATAATAGTACGTGCGCGGGCCCGCGAATACCACCGGCAACTTACACGATATAAAAACCCGTTTTTATTGCGCGTGTACAATTTATTAATTGCACTCGAATTCGATTCGGACAGAGCATACACAATAAAAGAATCTTTTTGGAAAACCCCTTTTCAGCCCTTCTTGTAAATCATTTCGTCGGAACCATTATTATATCATACGACCGATGCCGGTTTACCGTTTGATTCGAGGGTTTGCATATTATTGTGCTTGGTGCACGCGTGTTGCATATTATGCGCGTGTATTGTATATGCCGACCGTGAGTGTACCGAGATCGGAAGCCATTACTCTTGCGCCAAGAATTTAACAGTAATTGTTCGAAATTTTAAAATATGGATTCAGTTATCGGTCGGACAATGGGTTTCCGGTTTAAAAATAAAAATACAAAACCGAACGGCGCGTACCGTAAACGCGCATTGCGAGGCGGTCGAGTTTTCCGACGGGATATATATATATATATTTATATGCACGACCGGAAACGCGAAAACATTCCCAATACAAGACCACCGGCACCCGATCATTAGCTGGGCACACGTGCTGCCGATGCTGGACCCCACACACACACACACATATTATATGTTTCCGCGCGCGCTCCCTAATCAATAGGCCTAATGGACGAAGGTGAGCGACGACTCCGTTTCCTGCGCCCCTCACCGCGCGACCTATCATTCACTGGCCGCTCTCTCTCAGTCTCTCAGTTCATTTAACATCCCTTTCCCAAGCATTGTTCCCGTTTTGGAAAACATTTGCATTTTTCACAGTGTTTTATTTTATTTTGTTTTCATTTCGTTTTTTTTTTTTTTTTTCGGAACGATTTGTCGTCGGACCGAAACAAAACGAGACACGTGCGGCCCCCCTGTCCGAAAGGATTAAAAAGGGACCGGGTTCGAGTATCATCCACTATAATATATACGCTACGCGTACATTTCGAAACCTTTTTACACCGTCGCCGTTGTTGTTGTTGTTGTTGTTGTATGTGCAATGTTGTAGATAAACAGTGTATTATAATAAACGGTTCACATGGTACGTATAGGTACACAGCTCTATACATCGTGTTTTCTTTGTGCTAGAAATTTTATAACATAAATGGTCGTAAGTACGAAGATCGCCGGGGCAAACTTTATTATATAATGTTATACCACCTAGGTACCTATAATACCGGTAACTTATATCACTCATAATATTGCTATACCATTAATTTAGTGTTTGCAAAATATCATCTAATCAAATCGTTTAAAAAAATGTTTATCGTTTAATATTATATGTTGTATCAAACGTATTTAAACTATAGGCGTATGACTTTTACGTATTTATAGAGTAATAATATTTTGAATAAATTATATTACATAGAATTTATATAATATATAACAAATAGTTAACTAATATTTAAATGTGATTTTCAAAGGCTATTAAAATAACAATATTAATTATGATCATACACTTTCTATTTTTTATTATAAGCTTTATTATTTATAATACCTTTATGATTTTAAGCAAAATATTATGTTGTGTTCGTTTTTTATTTGTTTCAATGTTTCTATAACCTTAGAGGCCTTGCATAAATAATAATACCTTCACAAAATTATTTTGATTCTTCGAATATTACTAACTACAACCAAAATTCAAGCCAGTACAAATTTAATTTGTTTATGTACCAAAAAGTTAAAGTATTTTTTTAAATAATGTGTTTTTTAATTATTCATTATAATATTATATCAGCTTTTCAACTGTCGGTTTCAATATTTTTCAGATTAATAAGTGTAAATATTTTGCTATGCTTTCGTGTACATTCAATTTCATAGTTTAAACTGTAAACCAAACTTTCCGTGTACCTCTCCATATTATCAGTATTTTGTTTAAACAATCACTATATACCCAGCTCAAGGCGATGTCAGTCATGTGATTTATGAAGTTTGTATACATATTCCATAACCCTGTTTTACTTTACATCATCCCCCTACATCCCATTTTACTTTCATAAATTTGAACACGACCCTTTTCATTTATTATGTCTTGCATGCTGAGTTTTGAAAAATACCACACGGATAAAAAAAAAAAACAATGGCAATTTTATACATATCGCTACGGGTCAAAACTATGTTGCAAGTCTTTATGATAAACTATACCTTTGGGAAGTATTTATACTTAGACAGCCCATTTATTACTTAAGTTGATCTTTACCGGTATTAATACACCGTATATAGGTACTTCCAGCTATTATGTATTTCTTTATGATAAATTGACATAATAACTTTACTAAGTAACCTATTGTTTACGTACAAACTATTACTCAAAATAAAATAACAATAACTATACTTATCTTCACAATATGTACTTTTGACTTCCTTCTTTTTTTTGTTTAATGGTGTACGGTGTACCTATATAATTTATTTATTTATTTATTAACGGGCTTGGAGCCCAATAGAACAATACAATTTATATTAGTAATAAATTAATTTGAACAATATAACTTTATAATGTTATACACTGTTTAAAGTTTAAAAAGTAACACAACAAGAACTGCCTTAAAAATGTGGCGAAGTCAATAAATTATAATCGATCATAAACAAAATGGTTGCCATAGATCATATTATACTCATAGACGGAGCATGATGGTTGGCGTGGTTGGGTGGAGCGGTCACATCATCATAGCAGTGTTGTCATATCCGACGAC
>WHPZ01574365.1:0-23258 GCA_016617965.1 Macrosiphum rosae | reverse complement strand
TTAAATTACCTGTGCTATAAAGATTTGAATATGATTATTGAGGGATGTAGTATGAGTTGCAGTTTCTTTTTTCAATTGATTTTCATTATCAGACAAATATTATGCTTACCACTGAAAGATGATATCCAATCCAAATCTAAGAAATTTAATATTCATTAGGTTAGTTTATATTGCAATTTTCAGTTGGAAAAAATTGACAAGTCTGCTATAAACATATTTATTGCATCCAATTTTCATTATCGAATTTAAAATACATTCTAACAATTAGTTGTTTGACAAATTTAAATATAATTGGTTGACAATTCACAAACAAGGATGTTTTGTCTATTATTTCATGTAAGAAATATGTTGCGAGTTCTGTTTTCTGCATACAATTTACAAACAAATAAATAAAACCAAAAATGTTGGGAATAGATTTTTTTATTTCTTCCTTTTTTTTGTATTTATATATATATTTTTTTTAATTTCTATTACGAAACAATTTTAAAAATCGGACTTACATTTCATTTAAAAAAAAAGAAAAACATTTCATAAATTACATATTTTATAGGATTAGTATGTTCTTTCTGAGTTAACTGTACGAATTTTTTTTTTCTTACAAAATTGAAAACATCTATCATCAAAGATCTATCATTTAAGGGTGGATGAGGGGGGGAAATGTATAAAGTAAACAAAGACTTAAAAGTAATAGTTATAAATGAAAATTATAAAAAAATCTAATATTTAAATTGAATAAATTGAATAAATAAAAAATGTAATATTAAATTGTTAACATTCTAATAATAACAAGCATACATTTATATCGGCATTATTTTCGAACACAAGTACTCTATTATTTTCGATTACAATAAAAAAAAAAAATTAATCATTTTGTTCTCGTCCATTCACTGGATGATTATTATAATAATGTATCTGAAATCGACCGATTAAAATGTTTTCTTATAAATCGATACTATTAACATTTCGATTACATACATGTTTATATTTTGTACTATTATAAAAAGAAAATGATCAACTCAAATATATAATTGAACACCTACATATTATAAACAGCACATTTTTTTTTTTTTTTTATTATTATTTAGTTGTTAATTATTATAAATATCCATATATTTTAATAATAATGATAAAAAAATTGACACAGAAAAAACATGCTTAATACAAATAAAAAGCGTACAAGAACTTTCAAATCACTGTTTGGGATAGATTTCTGACATAAATATTATACGATACTTTATTATAATTGATTTTTTTTTTTTTTTTTTTTAAATATATATATATTGTAATATAAATTGATACCTAAAGAACACGACTATTATAAATTAGCGTCTTGCATAACATAAACAAGTTCATGAAATTTATATGACACTTTGTCTCTACACGCATATTTATAAAGTATTACATTAAAATATTTAACATTATTCGTTAGTCGCCAGAGGTTTGTCATCTATACATTCTGTGCTTTGTGGTTTTGAACTACTGTCTATTTTTTCTTCGGCTTTTGAATCAACATTTGCATTAGCATTATCAATTTTATTGGGAATAGGCAAGGGAGGTTCAACAATCAAACCTAGAAAATAACACAATATGCCATATAAAAATATAAAAATAAGTAAATGGCAAATTATTTTAAAATATTTTCGTCTTCATACCTGCATTAGACACATAATAGTTATTAGAGGTTTGGCTTTTGTTCATTAAGTGTTGTATTGGTGCACAGTTCGGTTGCATTCGCATGTTTTGTGGTGGTGGTGGAATACGCTGTAAATATTGGAAAGTTGATACAGGCCTTTGGATGGGAGTTGGATACGGAGGTGCGATTTTACCAGCCATTGATCCATTGTTGCTGTTGTTCATGTTCATTCTGGGTTGCTGCATCAAGGGCTAAAATTAGATAGAGATGTATACTAATAAAATAATAATAGAGAATAAAGAAATGTGTTGAATTCTGAAAGATATCATATCATGCCAGTCTTATTTGCTCTATAATATCCAGTACCTAACACTTAAGACACATGAGCCTTTAGACCACAAACATCGGATAAATATTATTCAATGAGAATTTAAAAAACACTTACCAACTGATTATTTTGAGTGGCGGAGACTTGATAATTACTATATTTTCCTTGCATAGCCTGATGAGTTTGTTGATTTGAATTCATCAATGTCTTATTATCTGAAAATTATTTAACAAATGTTAGCAACTTATCTTTCATTGTAAATTGTAATTAACACTAAAGACTTACTATCGAAGTATTGCTGCTGTTGTTGTCTGAATAAGTTAGAAGAATACATGGGATTTCCTAAATCTTGTTGATTAGAGATTCCAGACTTTTGAAGGTCGTTTGTACCATTTCCACCAGCCAAATTTCCCTTTATGTATGGGACTTGTCGATACTAGTTAAATAAAAGTATAAAAGGTAATAATTTAAAACCTAATTAAAGATTGAACTTCACAACAACAAGTTTTAATTAAGAGGATGCCAAACATGCATGTGTTTTCTACATCCAACAAAATATATTAAACATAGCAAAACTGGGTTCAGCAGAATTTTGTACTGTTTGCTTTAAATGAAAATGAAAATAAAGATAAAATCTTATGAGATGCCCTGGATAATATTCTTACAATAAAGTTTGATGATAAGTCTATGAGAAGTCATTCTAATATTAATATTAAAGCTGAAATCACAAAATGAGTTCTGTTGAACAGAAATTTGCTATGTTGTATGATTTTAAGACAAAAACAACACACGCTCTTAATACAAAGCATTTTTATATTTAAATAAAACAAAAATCATGGGCATTGATGTATAATATTTATGTCATTTTGCTGACTAGTACAAAATACAATAGGTATTGTATTATTATATATTTGAATTGTCACAAAAAAGTTATTTATATATATATATAAAATCTTGTACCAAAATATGTAATAAGTATGGACTAATGATAAATTACAAATTACCTGTGACGTATAACTTTGCATGTTTGGGGGTGGTGCGTTTTGAGAACCAAATGCGGCTGGAATTCCAAAGGTGTTTCCACCAGATGCGCCAGGAACCACTTGTGGTTGAAATGCAGATGGAATATAACTAGGATTTGTAGGTCCTGCTAGTTAATAAAATAAAAGTTTAATAATAAATATTATTATATTGGCAATAAAATATAACTTACTTGCTGAATTAGTAGAGTATAGGGACGAGGAAGTTTGCAATGGTGTTGCTCTTGTATTGTTCATGGAATTGAATGGTTGGTTGAATATAGGATCAAATGGCACCAAAAACTAAAAATAAAATAATATAAGGAAAACGGAAAGCAAAAATAAAGTTTTAAATTATTTTACAGGTGAAGGTTGAGGTGTTGTAGCATTATACGTATTTTTATTTCCAATCGTTCCAATTTGCTGTGAAGACTGTTTTACTTGCGAGGAAGAAGAATTAGTACTGCTCGGTATTAATACTGGGTTTATATTTGTATTTAATTGCTGACCATTATTATAAGCCTAAACATTTAGATATTTTTAACAAATTAAATTGATTATACCCAGAAATTGTTTTTGATTTTTACTTACCGGTCCCATTCTGAATGGAGATATAGAAGATTGTAATACTTCTGAACCACCTTGACCAGCCGGTGAACCAGCATGAATAAACATTGATGGATTATATTGATTCATATTTTGATTCAAACCATTAGATTGAAGACCATATGCAAATTGATTATATTGAGACCGTGCTGCACCGCTAATAACCTAATAAAAGATATTATTTTGAGATTATTTTTGAATTAAAAGTTGTTATTATTTTTAATCGACTTACGGTTTGAGAAGGTTCTAATAACGAATAAACTTGTGGAGCAGAAGGGGATGGTGGTGGCATTGTTGTTGTTGAGTAATGTTGCTGAGCTGAATTAAACAAAATAGCTGATGAAGGAGATTGTCCAGTACCAGCGGACACAAACTGTTTAGTCATCATTTCTACTCCAGTTTTATTATTGGTATTTAATATTAAATGTGTCTGCTGTTGCTTAGCAATATGAGGACCATACATATCAGGTAATCCATCACTATTTTCCATCATTATCTAGGATATTAAAATTTCATAATTAATATAAAAATATATTCATATAAATCTTAAAATCAATATTAAGAGAGAGCTACATCCTAATGTACTGCCTTCAAGTCTTACAAACGTGGAACATGGCAAATTGTATATTCTGAATAATTCATTTAATTCCATTTAACTAATTTATACTTAATATTAGAGCGAATTGACCCATTATTAAATTTATAACTAATATAAATACTATTATCTAGTGAACCTCGTAGGTTTTTTTTAAAATACTCATAATTTGCTTTGAAATTAAAATCTAAAAAAATACCTAAGAGGTTCACTAATATACATTTATGAATAGGTCAATTCACTGCTATAATATTTATCATAACAGAGTAAGATTGTTCAGAACGTATAATTTGCTATGGTATAAGTTTGCAAGACAGAGACAATGCATGCGGGTATTGTGCCATATTAATATAATAATATACAAACATAGTTTTGTAATGTAATACTAATTTTGTAATTACTTGTAAATTCATGTGTGTTGCTTGTGTTGGTATAGCATTAGCAAGTGGTGTAGTTGATGTATGTGGTTGAGGTGTTGTAGAGCTGAACACATGTGTACTAGTAGATGACTGTTGCTGTTGCTGTTGTTGTTGTTGTTGTTGTTGTTGCTGTTGTTGCTGCTGCTGCTGCTGCTGTTGTTGTTGTTGCTGCTGCTGTTGCTGCTGCTGCTGCTGTTGTTGTTGTTGTTGACTCAATGGGGGCGATAATGTACCCTGCGGTTGAGGTTTAACCTTGAGAAATATAAAATTGTTATAAATGACATATTACCTCATTGACAGCCAAGTATTTACCTTGCATACGTTTGTGGTAGCAGCATTTGGATCTTGTTTGAGTTGACCAGCAGCAGCCATGGACACTGGAATGTAAGAGCCAGCAACATTTTGTAACTGAGGTGCAGGGCTAAAATTTAAAAAAAAATATATATAATTATAGTTACATGATTTGTTGTATACAGTATAACATTTATTTATGGGGTTATACCATGTAACAGGTGTTAAAAAGCAGCTATGAACAAATTGTAAATCTACGTGTTAATTACAACAAAAAGTGTCACGTACCAAAGTACATACCTGTACACTTGCTGATTGTGAACTCTTTGTTCATCAATAACAGAAATTTCAGATTTATCGTGTTGTCCACTACTTGCAGTGCTATAAACTGTATTAAAAGCACTATCAGCAATGTTTTGCTGGACTTGTGGATTAGATTCTGGTTTATCATCCCAAACCTTGACCAAAAAAGATTAAAAAATAAATATTATGTTAAGTAGGAGGAAAAGAAGTAAACTAAATACAGATCAATCTTAAGAAATGTAACACAAGTTTCATCAACAAATGGATAGATTTATTACCAAAATTAATATGATTAAAATTAATTGGTGTACATGGTTAGGTTTAATTTATACTGTGAATTGTTCTAATTTTGTTAACACACATTTTTTTCAACAATGTATTAGCTTTATAACATTTTAAAATTATTTCTAATATATAATATCATAATGTCTTTTTTATCTTTTTATTTAAATGGAAATCTATACTTATTGTTTTATAACTTATAACCAGAAGTATACTCTATAAAAAAGTTTTGTTAAAATTGCTTAGATATTCGTTTTTAGATAAAACTATTCTACTTCAGATTATGGAAATAAAAATATAGGTTGCCATTTTATATTTATAATCACAACTAAGTAATTTATTATAATTGAAAAAAAAATTAAGAAAGTAAGCCTACTCTGACAACCAGTGTCAATAAGAAAAACAAAATGTATTGGTTATTTATTAACAGTTAGTCTAATTGTCCTCCACTAAAATAAAATAATGTACAGGTTACCTAACAGTTTAATCAAGAATTATAAACTATTAGAAATGTTTTCAGATAAAAAAAAAATTAATGTTCGTTGGTAAAAGAGAACCACCGTATGAATCAAGCATCATATTATTTTTCAAATACCTTTTTAGTGCCAGCTATCATAGTTTTTAAATCACTCGCTGCTAATGACGATGGTCCAGTATGCATTGATCTGGTATGGGCGGATGCCATTGCCATAACATCTTTGTTTTCTACAGATAAATGACCACCACTTTGAGTAAAATCAGAGTCAAAATCTCCAAATCCAAGATTCAACTCAGAACTTTCATCATTCTAATATAAAAAGATACATCAATACAAGATAGTCAAACAAAAGTATTAAATAAATGCTTAACTAATAATTAATCAAGAACAAATATCAATTTACACAATTATTAATTATTATAACTTACTTGAAAGCTTATAGACATCTGTACGGCATCATTTAATTTAGAGTCTTTACTATCAGATTTGAATGCTCTAAAGCAAGTTTCTTGAGTATCTTCATTAAAATTACAAGTATCTAAAAACAATTAATTTCATTAAAAATGTTGTTACAAATAAAATCTTTTATTACCTTTTTCATTGCGCTGCTTGATATTGGAATTATATTTATTTTTAGATTCTCCACACGGTTTTGATTTGTACGTGGTATTTTCAAATATAATTGTTTCCATACGTTGAGAAGAATCAAGAATACCATTTTCCATAACCTTTTATTAAACATTATAAATAATGAGGATTAAATAATTATTGAATTACTTGAAACACATGATACAATTACCCATTATTAATAAAATTGTATTTAATACTTAGATATAAATATACATACATTGGGTGAAGATTTTTCTTTATTTGAAGGTAACCTCTGGGATGTCTGTCCAGGAATTTCTTTAATTTCAGTTAAACTGTAAGGAGATAAAAATAAATGATTATTAGTAGAGCTCAGATGTTAATGACCAAAATTTCATTATTTATGCATTTGAAAATGTTAAAATATGCAATATATGCCATAGATTCTATCTAATGTATAGAATATATTAAATATACCTATTTCTTCAAAAAGTATATGCAGAACAAAGGGTTAATAATAATTCAAAAATATTATATCCACTTTTTACTTTATTAAAAAATACACAACTATAGTCTATTCAAAATGAGATCGGTACACGGTGGCGACCAGTTTTCGTCAGACTTATAGTCTCCACTACAGCGATGCGTTGGGCGCTGCCACAAAACAATGCCACGCTCATGCGCACTATTTGGCCACCCGTACTGATCTCATTTTGAACAGACTAAAGTATTAGGATACTATATTAGGATTACATTGATTGACAATTATTATGCTTATATTTAGAAATTTCTTCGATGATCCGCCAATATGTTCTTATACTAAAATTACTGCTACACATCTACAGAGTTGATAGGTGTATACTTTAAGTTGACGATGTCGTCAAATTCTATAACTTCAGGAAGTCCATCCAATGAAGTTTTGCCGTCCAGTATTTTGGAAATTTTAGACAATACTTTATGCCCAGAATTTTTGCAACTTTTTATATATTAATTTACTTTGAGGAACTGACGCTGCATTTGATAGGTTTTTTAAAACAGTTTTGATAATGGCAACCGAATTGGATATAGGTTTTCCTTTTTATTCGAGAGATTTTAGAGCTGAAGATAAAAACGAAAAATTTGATTTGAAAAGAGCTAAATTGGCTTCAACTTTTCGCTCACCCATAGTTTATTGAGCTGTTCTTATAGACGAAGCATCATTAGGATAAAATTTTTTTTAATATTTTTATATGAATCATATTAATAAATAGCCGCTGTCAACCGTGTTCCCCAACACGATATGACAGATTCTGGTAGCAAACTTAGCTTTGATGCTTTATCTTTAAATATTTGTATTCTTGCTGGGCATTTAAGGAAGACTTTTTTGAAGGTCGAAATAAGATTGTCAACCAACGGAAAATAGCTACGGTTTTACTCAGCTACATGATGTTAAGCGTGAGCAAGGCAAGTTAGACGAAGTATCTTTGGATCCAATAAATGGCGCGGTGTCACTAATTAGCAACAAAACATTATTGTGTTCTACTCATTCAGGCCAAATTAAATTCATCGTTTTCATCGTTCTATCAAATAGTTGATTTATTGTAGACTGTCTGTTTTTTCAAGATGTTCACAATTAATAAGTACAAATTTGCCAGCTACTTCAGAATCAAGTAAGCCCACAATAACATTGGCTACATAGAGTCCGTCGACATCCATGGTCTCTTTGATTCATACCAACATTTTAAGGTTAAAGACCTCGTTTGTATTTTAGTTAAAATTTGGAAACAAATACTGTCTCAGTAATTTTTTTTCAAGGTTAATTGGTCAGGGATATTTTTAAATATCAACTTTTCTAAGAAGTTTTTTTTTAATTTAAGATTATTGTAGAGTGAAATATTAGCAAAATCAAAGTTAAAATCACTTTTTTTGTTTGTATTTTCAGTTAATAACGATCAAATTTACGTCTTTTTTCTTCAATTTAATGCATGCTCATACTTTGCCGTTCTTATGTGTTGTGTTACCAAAAACCATTTAGTTGCAGATACTTTAACTTCACAGAATTTGCAAAATAATATCTTACCATCGGAACTAAGTAAATGATATCCGAACTCTTTGACAAAGCTAATTAACAAGTTTTTTGGCATTATGTTAGTACATTTGTTTAAAAAAAAAAAAAAATGAATTAGAAAAATAATTGTTTAAATTCAGCGTAGAACATGAGAAATGCAGCTAACACAACTAATATATCTTAACTCTTAATTATCGTTGTAATACTGTAACTTTGCTCTTATAGGTAAACTCACCGTCCTCTGGTTACTAAATATCTTATCTCTTAATGGCCAATACTGGTCTTACTGGACAATTTATAATACAATACTTATAATTTATATTAAATATGCTTTATTTTATAATCTAAAAAAAATCAAAATATGCATTTCTATGCTCAAAAATGTCAAATATGCAAAAGTATGTAAAACAAGTTTGCATATTTGTAATCTAGACTTCATGAATCAAATTTATATGATACTCGGTATGATTTTGATTGAGGGAAAATAAATATGTAGTCATAGAACCGAGCTCTATTTATCAGTAGTAAAAATGATCAATATAATTACAATATATCATATGTAGGCATTATTTTGTATAAAAGTAATCCATAGAAAATAAAAATGTACAAGTTTTACTTTCACCAATATCAATAAAATACTGATATTAATTTATCATACATGATGAACAGCAAAAATGCTTTCTTAAGAAAATAAAATAAACTGTATTTACTATTTTATAGTTATAACTCATAAATTTATGTTTAAAATAAGAATTCATAAAGATAAAACTATGTCAAATTAAAAGTTAATATCTCTAATAATAATATAATCAATATGCTTTTAATACCTATTAGGTCGGTTGTTAGGCTGTGGAGCAACTGGCTTATTTACATTAGGTGACTGTGCTCGGAGAGCATGAGTTATTGGTTTGTCCCAAGCATTTGTTTGTGGAGGAGGGGGAGGATTGTTGCTAACCATAACTACAGTATCTAAAAAAAAAAAAAAAAATCCATTTAATTTATATTATATTTTAATTGTGATTTAAGTTATAGTATATATTTTATCAAACCTTTAATGATGGGAACGTTTGAGTCGTCTTGACCAATTTGTGGCTGACTTTTTTGACGTTCATACCTCTGATTTGTTTGACCAGGCTTAGCTGCATTGTTATTTTGATTAGCCCTAGATGTTGGTTTAGAAGAATCTTTACGATTACTCTGATTGGTTAAACGTTGAATTTTTTGTTGTGAATCACTCAACTTTCTCTGGTCATCTTTTTTAATAGATCTTCCATCCTGAGAAGTACTTCCTAAAATGATTGATGTATTAACAAAATATAAATATTTCACTGTTACATTTTTATTGAATATTAAATTGGATTTACCACTATAACTACTCTTAGGGTCATTAATAGAAGTCGTTGCTGTTAACTTTTGATTGGATTTGTCAGCATTACCAAGTTCTTTGGGCTGATCCTTTTTATCATAACTGGATCTTTTGTCACCCCTTAAATAAAATATGAATAATTACAAAAATTAAGAACTATTTATAAAAACTATATTAAATTACCTTGATGATGCTAAATATGTACGACTACTTAGTCTCCGATTACTACTTTTTTGTTGAGCTTCATAATCACTAGGTTCACTGACCGAATCCCAATGATCATCTTGTTTTTGACTATTGAGTGGTCGATTACTTTGTCTAGAACCGAATCGACTTTCACCACTTCTACGGTTTGTATCTCCAGACGTTGTAAATGTATCTAACTTAGACTGTGGTTTAGATGATGAATTTTTACTTCTAATAGAACCAGAGTTTGGATTTAATTTGTTTTTCTCAACATTTTCATCGATACTATTTTTTTGACTGCTACGTCCATTTAAAGTGCATGATTCTAAACGTACTCTTCCCCTCTGTTCAGATCTCTGACCATATCCACGTAACGTCGATTTGTCAGAATAACGATCATTTTGTCTTATACTTCCTCTGTTTCGATCATCTCCTCGATTTCGGTCATCATTTCTATTTCCTCCTCGATTTCTGTCTTCACCTCGATTCCGGTCGTCTCCGCGATTCCGGTCGTCTCCGCGATTCCTGTCGTCACCACGATTTCTGTCGTCACCGCGATTTCTGTCATCGCGTCGAGGAGGACCTCTGGAACGTTGACCTTCTTCATAAGACTCCGGCCAAGCATTTTTTCTATTTGACCCAGACCTGGAAACTGTTCGAGAATTGATACTCTGATGATATGAAGAACGTGATCCAACATAGCGGTCAGATCTCATCCCTTTTTGATGAGATAATGTAGAAGTACCAGAATTGTTTTCTAAAGATGATTTTGGTTCTAGAAATATTTTACTTAATTAGTTGTTTCTAATTTGTAGGTTTCTACTTTCTCCAAGTAACAGGAGCACCTTAATCGTTTCCACACCCCCTTCCAAAATTGATATCAATAAATAAGAGATATAACCAAATCATAAAAAATAATTCTAAATGTTCTGGATTTGATATAAGTCCATACCTATTCTATACTCAAATTAATTAATTAGGAAATTTCAAATTTAATAAGAATATTTATACTATTCCGTAGCAAAAATAGAAAACATTGCATCGCCAGTTCTGTTGGTTATTTGAAACTTTTATCAATTAATTTCAAGAATAACTTCTGCGCTCCTGTTTCTTGATATTAACTAAAAAAAAGTTCAAAAATAAAACCTATAATTCATTAATTGTAAATACCTGATAATTTGTCGTCATCATTTTTTTGACCACTTTTACCACTTTTTGTTTCCTGTTCAAGTTTTTGTTCTTGCAACATTTTATTTTTATTATTAGTTGGAGCTAAATCCCAAACAGATTTATCTTTAGTAGATAAATCGTCACCCTAAAATAATATATTAGTATAATATTATTCATACAATATACATAGTACAGAAAGTTAGTAAATATCAAAAAAAATAAAAATAAAATCCACATTCCAGAATCAAAGCAGACATTTATTTTTGTCTTTGTTTAAATTTCACCCTTCAGGTATGAAAAATGAACTATAAAATATAAAAGTAAACTGCATATTTTCTAGTTGAGAATTATTTTTAAATTGTTCATTTGTGTCAACAAACAAATATAATTTAGGAACTTACTTGATCACTTTTCTTCATATCCTTTCTTTCACTTTTCACTAATTGATTTAAATTCCGTTTAGGTTCACTGGTTAGTTCACAAGCTTCAAGTTTCTCTTGAGTTATGGGGCCAGGTATATATTTTTTACCCTAATATAAAATTAGTTATAAATTTTAATAATACAATATATGGAATTGTAATTCTTACAATTACGTATTTAATATACATACATATTGGCCTGATGAATTATTTTCATCTTTATAGAAATCTTTACCAAGAGAATTTTGTCTCCAATGATAAGTTTCATCATCACCTTGCCTATAAAATATCAATCAACAATAAGAACACATATTAATACTAATAATAAGCAAAACTTACACATTATCTTTTTCAATATCCTCTGGAGTTTCTAAAGAATCTCGAGAATGATATTTTGATACTTTTGTAAATTCTTTTTTTTCAGAATCATAATTATCATCAACTGATTTCTTTACATTACTTCCGGCATCCTATGATAAACAATGTTTGATATAATAAATAGAATTAAGTACAATAAATATTGAAAATACTAACATTCCTTTTTAAATCACGTCTGTGATCATAATTCTTTCTATTGTCATCACCTCTAGAAGTATAATCACTATGTGTATATTTATCATTTTTGTCTTTAGGATCTGAACGAACCTTTTCCCTTCTGTATCTATTTAAAAAGTCAATTACAACCAGATTATTAATTTTGCTTATATGATATTGATTTAGAAAATGAAGATTTAAAAGATGTTACTCATACAATTTTGAGTAACCATTACTCATATTTTTTTTTTTTTTTTTAATAATTTTACTTGATTAACTCATTATACATCAGTTTAAATAGTTTTGTACATTAATACAATCAGTCAAAATTAAAAACCTAGTATAGATATATATATTATTTTAGTATTGCTTAACCTATTTTTTTTTTTATAAAAGTGTGTTAATATTATTAAATGCATACTAAATTAATAAAATTATAATTCTATCAGTTATACATGTCAAATATATATTTATAAATAATTATAAAGTCTAAATGAATGGTAAAAAACCCATTGTGAGACTAAATGTGTTACAAACATTGATTAACTCGAGGCGATTTACAAATCACGTGAATGGTGAAACATAACGACAATAACAAATTAAATCAAAATAACAATGATTTATAACTGTATCAAAATTCAAAATATCTATAAAAGCACTTTTTTCTCCTGTATAACTGATAGTAGATTAGACTGTGTGAACGATACACATAAAAGTACAAAGAATACTATACTATTTATACTTGTTTAAAAAAT
Organism: Macrosiphum rosae; assembly: GCA_016617965.1. Classification (NCBI taxonomy): domain Eukaryota; kingdom Metazoa; phylum Arthropoda; class Insecta; order Hemiptera; family Aphididae; genus Macrosiphum; species Macrosiphum rosae. Next base: position 10,238 of record WHPZ01574365.1, on the reverse strand, counting down.
ACATTTGCTAAGTTATATAACATAACAAAATTATAAAATAACAATTGTTAGCTAAAATGATGGATATTATAGATTCTGAGACTAAATAGTATTTTCTATAAATACAAGTCAAAATATTTAGACTTATTTTAATGTATATATACCATTAACCCATTCACACCAGTGTACAGTATGTCGGTATTGAGTATTGACTAATAAGTAAGGCTCTGAATTATATGCCCTTACAATATCCAAACAAGAATACATTTTAATTAATAATTAAATTAAGAGCAGCAGAAAAAAGTGTTAAACTCTGCGCAACGAAAGAAGGAATCTTGTGTCTCGACCGAAACACGTTTGATTCTGCACATCATGATGTATTTGACTGACACTAAATGGCAAAAAGTGGGGGAATTCCAACACGGGTTCCTTCTCTAATGGCGCAGTGTATAGTTTTAATAGTTGTATTATATTACACAATTTTTATATATTTTTCAATTTGAAACAAAATCACGGAATTTGGCAATGGTATGTTTGTATACATAGAATAGTTTTTCCTTAATTTTGACTTATCCGGAAAAGCAAGCAAACAATAGTAAAACGAATGGGTATTAAACACTGATATTTGTTAAATACAGAAATATGCAGTACACACAAAAAAAAAGGACTAAATATGCAAAATTAAACTTTGTATTCCGGATTTAAGGACAATAATTCAAACGTGTAGCTTATCTAGCTACTTTATGGACTATAAAAAAAAAAAATATGCTAATGCTTATGAATCTGGGCCTTACTAATAAGTAATTAATTAATAACAGCTTAGTAAGTAGTAGTAATATTACATGTTACATTATTATAATACATTATTCATGTGTTTATTATATTACTTATGGCAAATATTAGTTACATTTAGCCATTTAACCATGTTACTTTTAGCAATATAAATATATAATAAAATATCCTTAGAGTATAGTCTAACAGACCATCTCAACTCAAAATTATTATCCATATGAAATAAATGCTTCATCATGAAATTCAAATTTAACAGATTCATTATAGTGACATCCAAGTAGTTAACCTTATATTGTCCAATATAATAAATATTGACATTGGAATATAACATACCTATCAAATTCTGATCGTTTATCCCGTTTCAAACTCGATGATTTATTTGTATGATCATCTTCAACCCATGAATCACTTCTGTACTCTGAATATCCACTACTACTCATATCACTATCAGTACGACAAAGTGTATTTATACCTTCTAAAAAATAACACCCAAACTGTTAATTTAGAAAACTTAAAATTAAAATAATATAATTTTACTTGTAGAAGAAACATTTTGAGCTTTATTAGTGGCGTCATTGTTTTGTTCAAATTGTTTTTGCAGTCTTGAAGATAAATATTTAGTACTAATTTCTTTATTGTCATTGCTTTCATCATATTTATCTTTTGATAATTCAGATCCGAACTTTGAGGGATCGTCTATGAACTCTTTATCCTGAAATAACATAAATTAGCCATTAAAAAAAAATAAATGTACAATAATAATTTAATATATGATATGCAAGCTGTTCTTTGATATATATTACATAAATATTTACTTTATTATCTTTATTTTCTCCGTCCATTTTTTTTAATTTTGTTGCTTCTAGTTGTTGTTGCATTTCATAACGTTTCATCTCCTCTAATTTTCGATCTTTTGCACGTTGTAAGACAACAAATACCTCCTCACTTACTACACGCGTTCTTCCTGTTAACTCATCTTCATAAGTATCTTCTACTTGACGTTCTTCCTAAAATTTATATTTAAATATTTCGTTAAAAACATATATTTTACACTATTTAAAATTAAATCTTACTTGATGAGATGAAGGTGTTCTACAATATTGATCAATAAAATCTGAGTTGTAAGGTACACCTCCATTGACATTGGCATGCATGAAAATACCCTCCTAAAAAAAATGAAAAATGAAAATATAGGAAAAATATTAAATAAGTAATAATTGACAATTTTTTACCTTTAAATTTTGAACCAGACTTGGATCACAAATTTTATTACTTAAGTAACCTTTAGTATTATCGGATCTACTTCTGATATCACCATTCAATGATTGTTTATTTAATTTTTCATTCAATTGGTCTTCATCATCACTGAAGTCCAACTTTTTACTAATAACACACAAAATGTAATGTTTAAACTAATTAATAAAAAAAAAAGAATCTGCTATTTAAGGAAAAAGACAAAATTATTACTTGTAGTCAATTTCTCCTTGTATAGACCACCCAGTTTCTTTGGAGAGTTCATTCATTCTTTTTAAATCTTCTTCACGAATAATCGGAGGAGGTATAAGTTCCTTGATATCTGCTGTAGGTTTACTTAAAACACCATCAGTGATCATTGATGAAGATGAAATATGGTGAAACATTTTTTCTGATGGATAAATATGTTGTTTGGTATGATATATAATATTATCAGATTGATTTGGAACCATCTAGTAATTTATAAACATATATTTATATATTATATTTACTTATAAAATTAATTTAAAATCTTACAAAGTTAGGCAACATATTCCTCATAACAGGATTTTTAGTCATGTTATATTGCATTTGATAGGGATTCAGGCCGGCCGGGGCCCCGGCCACCCCATTTTGGACCGAATTGCTCCGTACGCCATTCACATTTTCTGTCCCTTAAAATAAATGATAATTTCTTTTATTAATTTCTCAAAAAAATACAGTTCAAAAACAGTCTATTACTTAAAGTTAAGATTTTTTTTAGTTATTGTTTAATATCAGTAAACCAGTGATCACAAATTTTAAAAATAAAGTTTATTTACAAGATTTTTGGTTTGAATTTAAAAGGAAATATTGATGAAATATTAACTCTATTACATATAAAATCATGAGTAGGCGGCGGTTAGACATATGGCAGGATTCCGTCCCCACTACGGCGACGCATCAGACGCTGCCACGGAACAAAGCCAAGCCCATGCGCACTATTTGGCCGCCGACTCATGATCTTATTTGGAATAAGGTATAGATATATACATGTATGTACCTCCAAAAAATATTATTTTATTTTTCAATTAAATATTTCATGAATTGTCAATAAAAAAGTATTTATTCATTATTATTTAATTATTACAATAATTAAAAATCATCTAGCTATACACAAATTTTAAAAATAGGTGAATAGATTTTTCTAATCCATACAATGATAAAAGCATTTTTAAATCAGATTATCAGTGATAACACAATATTTAAATAACTAGCTGACCATGTGCACTTTGTTGCTCGTAAGAGAATGGCAACTCATGTCTGAGTCTAAGTCATTTAAGCCTGATGGACTAATTATAAACGAGGATTAACATAGTGCAAATAACTTAAACTAAAACCTTTATTTACATACCGGAAGATGTTTGAGAATGAAGAGGTTGACCTGAAACTCCAGTAACACTGCCGGCGCCTTGCGGCATTTGGGGTCGACTGCCACCTTGCATCCAACTTGTTTCGGCTATTAAATTAATATGAGTTTATAATATGTAAAAAGTATAATATTATCTATATTCTATTTTACTTTGAGGACGAAGAGAAGGTCTCTGTTCTGTGTTGGCCTGTATAGGTATATTTGTGTTTATTACATTTTTGTGTTCTCCACTTGAAGTAAGACTTGGAAATTCTTGTTGGAATTGCATTGTACGATGTGCTAAATATGGGGGAGCAACTGGAACATCCACAATTTTTTTGGCCCATGTTTTGCCGTCGGCATGAGAAGGCTAATAATAGTAATAGAAATATTAAATTAATTTAGTTCCATAAAATTAAGAACGATATTAACATACTCTTGTAGTTGTGGTGGTGGTCGTCACTTGCACGGAAGTAGGATGGGACGAAGCATGTTGTTGTCCCTGTACAGGCCCACTTTGGGACAGTTGAGATGTCGTCGTGGCAATAGATGTTGGCGGAACCTCTTTGCCCGCAGCCTAAAATGTTAATAAATATAAAGATATACTTGTTCAAATATTTTACCTATGGAGAATTTGAAAACTTACCACAAGTGATTTTTCTATGACTGGTTTGTTCCATCCTCCACCACCGATAGGGACTAGATTGATTGTAGACTCATGGCTAGATTCGGACTTCTCACTTGGTAAATTAACAGGGTTACGAACACTACGGATAACCTTTCCAATAGATTGCAAACCATTTTTACGTGGTGCTATGCTTTTATGTTGATTACTTTCTGTAGACTCACCCTAAAATTAAAATACAGGTTATTTTCTGATTGCATACAGCTAATATAATTATTATTATTAGGTATTACTATAAAAATAATTCACAACATAAAAAAATATTATAAAAATATTTCTCTTACTTTATACAAACAATTTATTTTCAATGATTGAAATGAATTCTTTCCTTTGCTTTTCTCCCCCTTCAAACTGACCCCTGGCAATGTAGACATACTGTCTGCAAGGCACCATTTAGATTATAAACTTGCCCGTAGAACGCACCTTTGATCTACAAAACCAGAACAATTTTTGTTATTGATATATCATTAAATACATGGTGATATAACAGAAATCTTTTAAAATATGGGTGCACTATACAAATTAGCCTAGATACATATATATCAGTGAACTCAACTAAAAGTGTAAAAATCCATTTTAAAATTTCCAAAGTAGGTATACTGTTCCAAATTAAAAACTAATTCAATTAGTAATAGATACATCAGACTATTGTCTATGTATACTTTAATATTGATTATAATTGTATTATAAAATTAAAAGCTACCTACATAATAATTGTACACAAGTGTTAAAAACGCAGATTTTTAAGAAATGTTAATTTTGTGCATATGCTATAAGGTTAAAATGTCATAAACTTTGCTAAACTGAGACTCGGATTAAAAATACTTAATATAATTGACACATTGTATTAAGTAATACAATTTAATTTAAAGTTACCTACCAATTGTATTATTTGTAGGACAAATATTAATATCTAACCTACCTACCTACAGTATTACAATTATTTAGCAACTATTTAGATAGGAAAATTATTAAAAACAAGCAATTCTTATACCTAATACAATATATCTTTTAAAGGTAATAATTATTTATTTTTGTTACTATGAATAATATATAAAATTAAAGTTTAAAAAAAATGTTTATTTCTTATTAATAAATAATAAATAATATTATGATTACCATAATATTATCCACGGTAGTCCATGATAACTTTAAAAAAAAGTTTAAATAAATTGTAGCTTATGGTTCTATATCAAAGAATTTGTAATACAGTTAATAAAATTCATAAGAGCTCAAAAGCAGCTTCGTGAATGAGTTTCTAAAAGTTACAAATACAGTTAGTGATAGTGAGAACAAGATTTTAAAATCAATATAATTAAATAACTTTCCAAAGGACACATTTGAATTATAATTATAAGTCTCTTAGTGTGTTCTATTTTATTGATAGATTTAAACTACACATGAATGATACTTCTTTGGATTTAAATTGTATTACAAAGCTAACCTCGCCACATGATTTGTTCACATACAATTATCAATTTTAATTAATTTCATCTTATAATCATGAGTTGTAAAGCATACTAACATAAAGGTTCTAAACTTGAATAGCAAAAAAAAACCAGAGTTATTAATAATACATTTAGTAATTGTAGATAAAACATGATGTTTTATAAATAATAATAATAATATGTATTTACAATAGTCTTTATAAGAATAACAATAAATGTAACAACAAGAACAACATTAAATGTTCATATTCTAGACTAAATAGTAAATAAATAAAATAATGACCCTAGACAATGTCATTAACATTTTCCTTGAGTCCTTGACCTTATAATTTTTTATTATGTATTTTAAATTAAAGAGATGTATTCTAAATTGAAACATTAAAAATACAAATCAGGATAAAATACCTTAACCTAGGTTATTGCAATACTGTAATTATAAATGTTGAAGTAAAAGTAAGATTTATGAACCAGACTTGATATAATTTGTTTAATATATTTTATTTGTTGAGTGTAGTTTTTCCTTCCGCTACCAAAAACAATTTATTTATTTTTTAAATAATATTTTGAAAGTAGTAATAACACGATTTCCAATTGATAACTTAAGCCAAGTTATAAATTTACATTGTCAGAAAAAATCTCGAAAACCAATTTATTTGTCACTTAATTCAGACCTACCTAATATTAATTTAAATAGCCTACTTAGAAAACATTAAAGAAACAACACATAATTATATTATATCCTTAATAAATTAGAAGTTGCTTAAATAAAATTACCCAACTTTTGTAATAGTTTAATATATGGTTACAAGACGTATAAATTGTAAGACCAATTTAATATGTATTTACAGCGTTGTATGATGGATAACTTATGTACTACCTATCTATACAAATCGTTTAATCAAAATTGATGATAAATTAGAATAGAGAGCAAGGATTTACAATACAAAAAGAACACAAAAATAACTCTGATCAAAACGGGCCAACTATAAAATAATTCGTAGAGGTGAATAAAAAAAACCAACGTTTGATATACATTGGCTAGGGTAAACAGTATTATCATGGGAGAATAGTGAGTCGTTGATAGGTATCAGCCTATGGTGATCACATCAACTCTGTATTTGTTACAAGACGATTTCGCGTGTACTGATTAATGATTATACGCAATTAAAGCCATGAAAATCTACAGTTCTCTATATTAGAAAATGCGAGAAGCGACGATTAGCAACATTGTGCTCATCCCACAGCACGACGGTTTCCTGACTACCGAAACGACACTAAAAAATACCTACAGCATGATATTTTGACGACTCGACTCCATGGGACAAAAATAATGGGGATAGACTATTTGATGTCCTGCCATACCGATATTTGCTGGGCTAGGTGTAGTGCGCGCAAAAAGAGTCGTCTCCGGGACCATTGTCTAGAGTCGTAGTCGTACCTATCGACACACACGTCGTAATCTCTAAGGATTCAGCCGAGTCTTCGGACCGCAAGAAAGGATGTTTGGTGGGTCTAGTGGGTGGAGGCCCTTCCGAGGACGGTCCCGACGGCGGCAGTACGCGGCGGCCGCCGCCTGCGAGACTCGCGGCTCTCGGAAGGCCAAACAATGACGTTTTGGGCCGGTGACGCGGGGCCGGCCATTCCTAAGTTGTTGTACCTAACGTTTCGCGGCGGCAGCAAAGACGACGACGGCAGCAACGACGGTGTCGTCCGCCATTGCCGCTGTGGCTGCCGACGCCGCCGCCGTTACCGTGACCGAAGTCGAACTCGCGCGCCGACGACAACGACGGTGATGGTGTACTCACATAGGTCCGTCCAAATGGGTGCACGCGTGACAATTGAATGATATCACCCGAAAAGAGTGATCAGTGCGCGTCTGACTGTTGCGGACTCGGAAAAACTAAACCGACGCGAAAACCTGAATAGGAACGACCGTCGATTTATTATCAAACATAACGTTGAAAACACAAAATGGCGTCGTCTTTGGTATTGAAACCTTCATTCAACACATTTTTGCGTTGTGCCGCTCGCCCGCCACGCCTACAATCTCGGCCAGTCAGCCACGCGCAGTGCTGGCGCGCCCGGGGATTTCGGTCGGGAATTCTCGCACCGCCGCCGCCGCCGCCCGGTATTATTATTATTGTTGTTATTATTTTTGTTCCCCGACCGGACCGTCCGTGGTAGTCCGTACGCGTTTTTGTCTCGGTTTATACTTTTCACGACGATAATCGACGGTCGTTGCCTACCCGTCGAAAAGTTGGTTTTCTGTGTTTCAGACGTAATGCGTAAATACAGAGTCTTAATGGTTCGTGCACGCGTCTCTTCCTCTCCACCCCGCCGACCCCACCCAAACCACCTTGCCGCCGTCTTTGTCTGGAATACATTGTCCGTGCGCCGTAGACGGTTGTTGTATAGTCTGCAGCGCTTGTGCGCAAACATTTTCAAATATTATAAAACATAATGTTTCCTCGGACCGTGCAAACGGTTTTTCCGTGATTTTACACGCTCGGCCGTTCGTTTCCGGTTCGGCTCGGATAAAAGCTGCCGGAAACTGCCGCTATGCGAGTGGGTTGTGTAGGCGTGTGGTGGTGGGGTGGGGTGGGGGAGAATTATTAACGCCGTAAACGGAAGAAATAAACCCGAGAACGTGATTGTGGCGGCGGAAAATCGAACGCGGGTGGTTGAGACCCGTGCGCGCTGCGGCGGCCGACGAGGGGTGGTGAAAATGACGTTGACCCGCGGCCGACGTCGACGGCCTCCGCTGCGCCCGCACCACCCTCTGCACCAGTCCATCCGCCGCGGTCGCACCGCTCTCCAAGTCTCCAAGCATAAAACTGGTGCTGTTCGCTCCCCAAACGCCGCCGCCGGGTGAACGACCTCCGAGCGTCGTACAAACGCACCGTACCTGTACGATACACTCGCGCGTCTACGCACACGCACACGCACACGTATTAATATCGTATACAGGGTGATCTTTTAAAACTATACGCACATTTTTTTGTGAAATTTTCTCGGGAACGATATTCTGTTGGGCAGATAAAATGAAAAATGTACGCTACCGCACAAAGACGTGAAAAACTTGAAAAAAAAATTATAAAACGAATAGAATAAATACCCAGCGCGCTATCCGTGAGGGTACACCTCTCGCGGGCCCTCAGTAGTGCGCGTGCTGTTTGTACGATAATATTATTATTATTATTATTAAAAAACAATAAACATATTTTAAAACCTGCTACCCATAGACAAGTGATGCGTCTATCTATATGCGATATGCCTTATATAAAGGTCGTAATATGCGTGTAGCTTGTGTGGTTCAAAACTCACCACCTCGAGTTTCACATACCGATACACCCAGCGTATTGTGACGTGCAACGTATGCGTTGCTTCCGAGCCCGCCGATCAGGCATGGTTAGCCACAGTAACTCAAATAAGGGTGGCTAAGCAGTGTGAAATTTTGGACGGGGCTGAGTTGTTATTATAATCGATTATTTAGTAAATTAAATAAGTAGCAATAGTTCAAATTATCAATAAAAAAAAAAATATTGTATTGTCCTGTACATTTGTTTGAGATATTACAATAAATTCCACCCCTGGTGCCAAGCCTCCAAAAACTACTAGAAGCCGCTAAAAAAATATGAATATAATATAATATAGGTACCTATTTCTATAAGTATATACCTTAACATTATTTTTTTTTTTTGATATACAATTCTTTTGGGCGGCTAAGTGGCTTGAGGCTCCCATAAAAATGTTTCCTGTTTGTGTCACTGCGTTGGCATCCCAATATGTTTACAGTTTTAGATCGTTGTATTTACTACCATACGATACGATATATTTTGAAATATTTTACGCACCCAAACTTACTTGAAAATATTTTAGTTACAGTCGTCAGTCATAGACTCGATTTGGGAGGGGACCGATTGAAAGTGCCAATAGCGACCACAAAGCGTCCTCGCACGCACGGCTGTACCACAGTAACATTAAAGTTCAAATAATTTGATTAAATACATTGCGCTAAAATCGTTTCTAACAGAGTTTCCCCCTAATTTTTTAAACAAATCCATTGATTTATTAATAATATTCGCTGACTTGGGACATTTGTCCACATGGTCATTGAGGTATTGCGTGTAATACGTCTTAGAGAAGTTTTATCTCGTGCGCACTAGACAAATATACACAGTGTAAACGGTGCTTTATTTAGGTATGCACTATGCTCTAATGTTTACATGCCTTGTTGTTTAGTAGTATACTATAGTCAGCCAATTATTATAGCACGTCACTGTGTAGCTGTAGCACATTCAATTTATATATTAGATCATTTTGCCACTACTATTATATTCTCATTGATAATATTTTATTATCTATATACGACCATATTACGTTATAGCATATTAAGTAATTTGCCTTATTTTTATTTGATCAGTTACAAATGAAACAAAACAATGTAAATCAAGTATCAACGTTCGATATTCACGAACAGACCTTTTGTTATCAGCTGTAATGATCTGCTCATATGTTATAATGTTTTCTATAATTATTATATAATTTATACCTTATCTCCTAATCGCTTATTTATGTATATTTATGTATATTGAAGTATGCGCATATTAGATATGGGAAAAATGTAATCGACAATATTGTTTTCTGAAAACAATAAAGGGAAGGGTGGTAATAATGCATAATATCTAGGTCGAATAGTTTTTTAATAATA
>WHPZ01574360.1:0-32112 GCA_016617965.1 Macrosiphum rosae | reverse complement strand
AAAAAAAACACTCATCATTGTAAAATCAATACATTCATCATTTTACTCAGAATCTAAAATAATCCTACTTTAATTATAACTCGGACACTGTTCTAGTATTATACAAATATCCAATAAGATACGTCTTATACTGAAAAATTAAAATAATAATATAAATCTATTATCGATTTCCATGAAGATATTTTAAGAATATGAATAATTTTATTCCTAAATTGACAAAACTGGGTATTTTCTTTTCTGTCAAAAATTCGTTGATAAATAAAAATTGTCACATCGATCGTAGGTAGGTATATATGGAATATGGTTTGTAATATTATACTATAGAAGTTGACAAAATTGAAACAACTGTTCATTTCGATGAACTAATATTTTGTAATAGTGACAATTACATGGCATAGTTTATTGGAAAATCGTAATTTAATTTAAAATTAAAAATATAAAAATGTGCTGCAATGATATTATAGCGTACAACTTTATATGTCATCGTGTTTACACGTTTTAAGCTCCCCGCCTAATCCTCCTACTCGTCACTGGCTTTAGCGTCGTGATATTTAATTAATATATTATACGATACGGTGTGCGCCTTTCGACAAGCTGACTTGATAATATATCATGCTTGCCGCTCGGTATAATATTATAACGCCTACCCATATACCTTATATACCTATCATCGTTGTACAATAAAGAGGAATGATTTCCGGCTGCGGTGCGGACTGCTCTTGTAAACGAAAGGTATATCAGAACCGTATAAACCTGAAGGCAATAATAGGGTTCAAACGACTATGTTATTATTATTATTATTATTATTAATATTATATTAAATAACGTCGGGCGGGTCGTGGAGTTAAATACCGTCCGGATTTACTTTCCACGCGTTTAATACAGGTTCACCCCCCCCCCTCTATACCACCATAACGCATACGCGTACCCAATGCACACGCACTGCGTAGATTATTCAAAAATTTCGGCATAGGTGGTGCATTTCATGAAGCGCGATTCATTTCTGGTTGGCTGGTTTTCGTTTAAACTTTACGAGTAGAAGGCACAAAAAAAAAAAACACCCCGAAAGGAATTCACGTACACACCGCGTTCGAAACGGTTTTATTGTTGTTTTTTTCCACGCGTGCCGTGACTTATCAGGAGCAGACGAGAAGCTCGAAACAAACTTAACAATTTAACACATTTTATTCGTTAACGGATATTTTGCGTGTAGGTACCTTGAGCGTAAACTTTTTGGAGATTTGTCGTTACACAATAATTTTGCCGCTCGCTGAGCCTTTTTAGGTTGTTTTTTTTTTAAACACTCTTTTTCTCTAGCACTACATTTTGTTCGCTACAGGTTAATAAATGTAAGGAACGATGTAGACATATAAAACATACTGGAAAAGGTAAAATGTGAAGAATTGATGAAAACAAAGGAACTATTATAAATGGGTGTAATAAAAAAAAGCAAATGGACCACCCGTCCCGTGACTTATTTAGTACCTATGTAATATACTTTTTTCATTTAAAAGAAATAGAATAAAATATACTGTAATAAAATCATACGTTTTCACTCTGGATTACACTTGACCAAACCTTGGTTAGTTCATATAAATATAGAATATATTATAAGCTGTATTTCTTACTAAGAATATTGACAATTTTTTAATTAATTTTGAAACTACACTAATGAAAAACAAAGGTAATTAAAACTGTATAATATAATGTTAATATTAATTCCAATATTATTATTCAGCAGTCACGATTCACATATAATAGCACTTACAAAATACTTAACGATATGTGATTTATGTGCTTCATAAAGTTAACTAAGTTTTATAATTGGTTTCATCGATACAAAACAATACTGATGCCAAAATGATGTAGGTACGTTTAATACGTTGGATTAACATTAGAGGTGATAATATTGCGGTCATGGTTTACGAAGGATTAATGTACGGAATTATCCATCAAAAATCATTAAAATGACGCGATTATCTAATCCATCATGTTCAGGAGCAGATGACATATTTGTCAAAACGTTGCTTTTGGCATACATTAAAATGGCTCGGGACTTAAATATACATTTTGTCAACTATGGCATAATAACGAAAATAGTAATAAAAATTCAATCTCTTTCACAAAGTTCTTCATAAACTATTTAAATATGCAGCTGGGTTTATATTATATATACATGAATAAGTTACTTTGCCTGAAAATATTTATAAAACATCAGTTATTTCTAAAGATGCTTATCATATTATATTTATATTTATATATGTATACTTAATATGAAACAGTTTTTTTTATTTCGTAATAAACTTGCTCACATAATAAATCTATTACATTATAAAAAACAATATTTTTTCGCAACAAAAACGAGAAATATTAAACGATCTGTTATTGGTGGAACATAATTATAACCTTTTAAGTGACAATTATATTCAAGTATAATTCGAAATGTTATCAAAACAGAATATATTATGTTGTGTACCCCAATATTTATGATTTATCGTTTATAAAAGTCCCTCCTATAATCAAATTATAATCAGTTGCTTCTAATTATTTTGTATATCCTAGAATTTACCAATATAAATCTGTAAAATCCGGAAATCGAAAAATTTGTCAAAGCCTAGGGTTTATCTTACTCTTGAATATTCGCACTTTTACCATAACATTAATATATATGTATCTATCAATAATACACATATTCTGCAGTTTGATTCTTAGATTCTAAATGTTAGAAAATGCTCTCTTCTATAGGTAAATCATTATTAGACAGTCGATTATTTTAAAATTGACTATAAATTGTAATACTAGGCAATTATTGGGAACACAGTGTGCCGGAGATTCCCGGAAACGTGTGAACATGAACTAACTAACTAACTAACTATAGTTTACGCATCATAAGGCTAAAAAAATGGTGTAGGTATTTCTAATTTTTTTTTCAAAATTTAAAAAAGCACTCTTAAAAGTATTTGAAAATATTTCAATTGAGATACCTACACATATTATGTGTGGAGTAAATGGTAGGTATATTAGTGGAACCGATGGGTCCCAACTCAATTTTCTGATATTTTATTACAAGAAAAAAACTAAACAACAATTTATGCAACATTTTTTTTATAACAGTTAATAATAATTAAATTTAAATTTAAAAAAATGTATGAAATAAAAAAAGCCTTTTTATTTCTTTAATATTTTAACTATTTAAACACTCACTGTTAAATAAATAGGTATGACAAAACTGTAAAAATAATTTACTATAAATTTAATAAAAACATCAATTGTTGCAATACGAATTTATTATAATGAATTTTATTTATGTACATAACCAAAATTTGTAGTTATTAATTGTTAATGTGTGATAAAAGACTTTTAAAGTATCTTAGACCACGTGAAGTTTGGTAAGTTTCAAAACAGACCCCCATTGAAATTAGTTGGCGAGTCTGCAGCCTTAGACCCTAGTCCATATTATAGCAATATAGCCACACCTAAAATATAGACAACTCAGTGTAAAATGTTTTACTATTTACTGCACGTCGGCAACCATGGTATGTACTAGCGAATAAATAAAATAAATGGGTATATAAAACTATTACGATGACAATGAATAATCAACAAAACATTTAATGTTTGTTTTTTTAACATTTCTTTTTTATATTTTCTTCATTCATCTCAGAATCTAAAAACTACTTTAAAAGGTTTCATCAGTATATATGGCTGTTATAATATAGCCATGTAGGTACTTATTTTGAACAAATACACTTTTTTTTCTGCTAAAAATATTAATTGTACCTTCGGATGTAAAACTCTTCATAGTGGTATCTTATAATACATTTCAAAATTATTATAAAATATAAAATAATATAGTTATCCTCATTTAAAACATACTTAGATAAAAATAGGGGGATGGAGTGGTTGAGTGGACTAAGGCGTTGGTTACGACTCGCACCGTCGCATGTTCGAATCTCGGTCACGGGTGGAACTTCTCTCCTGACAGACATCTATCTGGAGAGAGAGGCCATCGGCCGGGTATGGCAGAAATCTACGGGTGCTCAATTTGAAATTCTGCCAAACTAAAATACCCGTGTTTACAAAAACCTACAGTACCCTCCCCCACAGTTAAAAAAAAAAACCTCCCAATGGCCGAAGTTGCCGCATGTTAATTAATAAAAAAATTAAAATAGATCAAAAGACGTTACTGTTTATAATAACAAAATAATTATTACTGAACAATATTGTAACCTTTTACGGTTATTGAAATTCCCGAGAATTTCCCTTCACAACATTAATTTAGATTTCATAATTTTATATTAAATATAATAGTTTTTTTAATTAAGATACATGCCTTGACCTAAATAAAATAAACATAATAATAACTACGTTTGTATGTGGGAGTGAGGATTCATCACTAAAAACCAATAAGAACAAACGACGCCATATGATGCTTGACCACAGCACACATTAGCGTCTGCGTCCAACCACCACGCACACTAGGCCCCGAGCTCATTTTTGCTGTAGGTAATATCACAATTATAAATAATTATTACATGATGACCCGTTCTATTAAAACCGATTGATATTAGAGATGGCTACTTATTAGTAATTTATCATTATGATAATTTATATTGGTGAGCTTAGATCGCTAAACTGAAAAGATATCGTAATATATGTCATTGTAATACGCTGAACATTAATAACAGGAACGACGTCGTAAACTCGTAAACGCTTATTAAAATAAATGTTTTTTTTTTAAAAATGCATACTATATGAATTATGCATCGTAATAGTATATTTCAATTTCTAATCCTCAAAAAATGTATTATTCACAACTGTAGGTATAACAGCAGTATAATATAAATTGTTATTTTTTGTTGAGCATAATCATAAAAAGATCATGTCTCGTTTGTATAGAACTAAAATTAAAACAGGTCCAAGAAGGCCTTTTGCTAAAGATCGTTGATAATATTTTAAGACAGTACTTGAGAATAAATTAGTCGAGGGACTGAATATGTGCTTGTACACAGATGACTTAATGGCTATTGTGTATAATATAGTAGGTACCTATGTAATATTATGAATATAATATTAAAAATTAAAATAAACGTGCGGGAATATTCTAAAAAAAAAAAAAAAAACTGTAAGAGATCTCTTTCTCTCGTGACCCTTACCCGATTTTGCTCACTGGTTATAAGAATAAATTAATGTTTTAACCTTATTGTTATTGTCGTAGCCAATGAATTTTAATAACGGTCTGACGATTTTTTTCTCCTTTGTATATTTTTATACCACCCATGCAACGTTTCGTATTTTTATACAATAATAATAACAACAACAACAATATACGTATGTTCGTCGTTTCGTTGTGATATTATACACACGCCGCAGGTTTGTCACCATAAATGTACACTGCACGTATACGCATATAGCACATATCTCGTATATTATGCTATCTAGTATATATAGTTCTGACCACGGGACCTATAAAAACCCTACGGCCTCATAGACGTTTTCCCCGGAAAGATTCTGTATTTTTAAACGCGCGTTGTCAATCTCTCTCGAGATTAAGTTTGTATAATAATAATATATAGAGAAAAAAAAAATAGAGAAACCACACTGGTATTCCCCGGTGACCATGCTCCGAGCGAGTTTCTCGATATACTCTGCAACGCCACATCATACATAATATTATGAACACGCGAAGGTAGTAAAAGTCTTTGCGCGCGAATGTGGTGAAAATAACGTTGTGTTTTCCATTGCGAATATATATTATATTATGTTGTGTGTGTAACCGTAAGATTCGTGTCTCTAATGCAACACTCGTTCGCTCTACCCTCGCGTTTTAAATATTGAATTGAGCATTGTGTTTTCGTCGTCCACAATGAAAACGTTTTACTACAAAAGTTGTGTAAAAAAAAAAAAATAAACAAAAATGCCAGAGGAAATGGAAAAACGGAAAAACTATAAATGTACATTGTGTGCGGTAAAACGACCAAAATATACATATTATACTATAGTATGTATTTTGTTTATTTATAATCAATGTCGGGGGCCCGAATTATTTCATTGATTTATTGCACGTTAGGTTTTGGATTTGGATTCGGGTATTCACTTTATCGGTAGGTGTTAGTCTGCAGTAAGGAATATGATAAGCATCTAAACAACCTGGACAAGTTAACATATAATATACAATATTGGTACAACTACATTCCATCGTTTTTGGTATTGAGTACCGAATTTAGAGTATATTTATTATTCTGTATTATAGGTATTGGTTTTTTTTTTTTTTTGAACATGCAATACATATCAATTTAGATTATTTTTTGTAGCCCAGTGTCACCGGATTTTTGTTTTATCAAGTCTTAACAAAGATAGATGATAGGTACAACGTATTACAAATCACGATTATTTATCGTTTATTTACTGTAGTTGACGCCCCCGCAGTAAGTATACTAAATGTGTTCAAATTCATATATTTACCACACATATATAGAGTGGTTTACCAAGCATTTCAACCAATATTTTTCCTTTAATAGTGTGTTTATTTAAAAAATACTCGTTCAAATTTCGATTAAAATACATCGAACACAATTTTCGAAAATATCATATGCTAACAATTTATTATTTACAGTAAAAAAAGCTGGTTATCTTTTGAAAAAAAGAAGTTTGCATCGCCACTGGGCACTGCTTAAATGGTATAATAAATTTAAATAGGATACTCTACAGTATACCTACTTAAAAATTCCAAAAATCCAAATTTGAACAAATTCTAAAAAATCGGAGAGAAGATGCTTAAGTATATTATATACTATATTTTTCTGTACCAACTGAAATCTGATTTATAACATAGGGATTTACAACGGGCCACATGATATTGCAGGAAATAATACGGTTAAAAAAATTGACAGTCACGCTGTTATTACATTTTTCATGATGACACTCGAAAAATTGTGTTTCAGGCAAAGCCGAGCTGTACATAATACTTGCCCTGTTGATCGGCATGGCCACCGTCATAGTCGGATGCTGGCTGTCGGACAATTGTTGGTCACCCGAACCGGAACAACACTACACGATAGCGTGGCACGACCGGCACCGATGGATATGAGCTCGTCCGCGGCTGTCGTTCCGGGCGGCGCATAGTAATAATACAATAATATTAATAATAATGGATAAAACATTTCGATTTACATATTTTTAACCTCGCGTTACTCTATAATACGCGTCGTGTAGAATCGTCGACCGAAGACACTATTAAACCGTAAATCATCGTAGACCGAACGACAACAACAATAATATAATGATATAAATTATAATGATTATCGGTCGGAAATGATGGGTAATTAATTAATAATATGGACATTTGTGTTATCGGATCGTAACGGTTTCTAATGGAGATTTATCGATATCCGCAAAAAAAAAAAAAAAATAAAAACCTTGACTTTTGTTTTGTTGTATAACAAATTGTATTTTCAGTCGAACCAACAACCGACCTTGTGTGTCATACTCATAAACACGCAATTAATATAACACAGATTTTTTTGATTTTTACTTATTTTAAATTACATTTGTTGAAAATAATATTGTACAGTAAGTTATAACTAATATAACTTATTATAATTCACATCATTGGCGAAATGTCAACGTGTGACTAACATTGGTCTTAAACTCTTTAGTAGGCGTCTTCGAAGTGATAACGTTGAAATTAATGTTCGATAACCATTAAATTCCTGCATCGAATTTACGATCGTAAAACGACATGAATTAAATCACTAATTGTACATAATATTAAGTGCGGTGTTGTTTTCTTTTTATAATATCATTGTGTTAGCGGTGTTGCCGATACTATAAATCTGAACTTTTTTTTAACATGTACATAAAACGTATCCTATTATCTAATAATGAAATCCTTATTTTTTTTAAACTTTGTGTATATTATAAAGTGACCCATCCAACCTTACGTTATGTTGTGAACTTACGTTACCTATATCATAATATGTAACCTATTATATATATACACATGCATTTGACCTTTTGGACGTGCATTTTTCCTTCTAGTTGTCAATTATTTACATGATATACATAATATGCATATATATTCTATAATCATCGATCGTGTATACATTTTTGTTTTGAGCCTTTTATTAATTGTCAATTACTTACAAAACGAAAGACATTAGATTCAAATTTTTAATAGAGTAGAAAAAATGTGTTGTTATTAATTTTGAACACAATTGCATAGCAAAAATATACATATATTACATTATTCTAGTTAGGTATTTAATACAAATATACTATACTGAATAGAGTAACTATTATTATTTACATTAATCAATTTTTGTTTTTAAATACAATGAAATGTGTTCACTAAAAACAATATAGAAACAATATATACAGTTTTTAATTTCCAAATCATTGTTTATAAAATAATATTTTCAACCTATTGTTTACAATAATGTATATGTTAATAATTTATGACAAAATATGTCATGATGAAATACTAATAAAATATAAAAAAATATATGCTTACTTCAAGTTGTGCCCAAATTAAGTTGTAAATCTATTTACGACTATAGAATATTTGCCGAAATATAGTTAATATATTATATGAAAAAAAACGATATTGTATTAATGTGTGTATAAAATATATATTTTTTGTAATGTAGAAAAAAAAAGTTCCTGACTCCTTTTAATGGTAATATTTGGTATGAGTTATAACTAACACTATTATTGTTTGTATTTTAGATTAATTTTTATAATATTTCCTACGTATTAATTATAGAAATTTACGATACAAAAAGAACATAATTTAGGGTCCAAATATAGTATAGGACAGTTTTTCATAAAAACTAAAAAAAACATGAATATCGTACATAATAATAATTATTGTAGATTGTAATTAGTATATTATATATTTATCATTTAAGTTATACTTGTTTAAAATGTATTCAAAAATCAAAATAAACAATTAATATTATAGCCACAAATTTAGAGAACAATTGCATTTTTCTCTTGACACCTATCCTTAACACTTGAAAACCTAATAAATACAAAGGTTATGCACCTGATTTTACAGCGAGTTATTATATTTTTAATACCTACTTTAAACTTTATTTATCTCTGTCACCATATACAAATATTTTAACAACAAAGCAACCAACAATTTAAGCCTTAAAAAAGTTTTCATTTAAAATTAATATTATAAAAATATTTTTATTTGTCATTTATGTGACTTAACAACTTAGTCAACAATTGTTTTTGTTGCTAATATTAAAATTGTTTTGACATCACTGATATCAAACTGACATTCTTAAGCCTGTACTTATATGATATATAATATTATCATACGCTTTAAATTCGTTTTTGAAAAACTTCTTTAGAAATGTTCTCTTATACACATACAATTTTAAAATTAATCATATTTAATTTTGTTTAGAATAATCAATAATAATATTAAAACAAAATATTTGTCTCGCTCTTTACATTATGTATGATATTGTTAGTTGTTAATTTGTAATAAATTATAAGTTTAAAATCCAATAAAAAATACACGTTCCATCAACTTTAAAAGGTATATGAAACCTTTTCTGTATCTTAACCATATAACCTACTGCCTACAATAACAGTTTCATCCATTAATATTAATCTCATAACAAGCTACTGTTTCTATATAATCTTCAAGAAGCGAAAATTACTTTATGAATAGCATATTCACTTTAACTTTCACTGTAAGAAATAAAATGTATGAACCAAGATTTAAAAAAAATTATTAAATTAGTAGAAAGTTATTGATTACATTTTGAACTAAAATCATTTTAATATTATAGGTATGTGAAGTACTGTTCTTCGTTATAAAAAAGATGTAATAAATTAATTGTAAATGAGATTTTTAAAATTGGTATAAGAATGGCATTTTTTTTTTATATCTGAGCATAAAATAAAATTACAATAAGTTATTAGACGTTGATGGTTATATATTAAAACGTACATAACTCTGTTATTTAAGTAGGGGTTGGGTGGAAATCACTCATAATAGTAATACATCAAGAAATTAATTTAAATAATCCATACCATAACCAGAAAAAAACTAATCAAAAAGGTAACAAATTATGAAATGAAACAAATGTTGACTGTTATTTTACATTTTTACTAATGTTTTTTCTTACCTAGGTTATGAGTTTATGGCATTATCCATAGTCTACATTACATTACATTATTTCATCTCTAAAAATGTGTTATTTTCTCGTAATGACATTGTTTTAAAGGTCACGTACGCGATTCGATTATAGCCACCTTCTCCACTTTTAAGGTTAGTATATGATGTTTTTGAAAATGTACTATTTTAGTATTATTGTGAAAACGTGTACAAAATGAACGCAAGAAATTAGTATTAAATGTCAAGTAACAAAGCCCGATAATTGTATGTATTGACGCTAAACAAACATTACACGCGTAGTACAATAAAACGTCCCTGGAACGTTTTAAGGAATTACTATTGTTTTATAAATTATAATCATAAACAATACTTGCGGCGGATAGTGGTTTTCATGAGCACGCATGACATCAAAGAAAAGTTCACAGACAAGAGACAGGCTTATTAGTTATTACGTTAACTGCGGGTACCTATACAAAGTGCTCACTACCGGTTGAAAATCATATCATGTTTGGACAATATTTCACGTGCAAATAAATATCGAAATTATTATCGTGTGAGCCAACTTTTGAGCGGGTTTTTTTTTTTCATTTCTGAATATAAATTCGAACATTTCAGAGACAAGTTTAATAAATTATTTTCAGAGTATAAAGTTTGTGTTATTGATGAATTATGAGGGGTAACGACGGTTATGGTCCACCTGGAATATTATCCTCGTATATCAAAATTACATAAATTGGATTAAAAACCCGAAATATATGGAAAATTAAAATAGAGAGTGTATCTAATAAACCTATATTAGTGTTTTCGCGACTGGAATATCATAATAACTTTACACAATACAAAAATATGCTAAGAATTTTTGTTAGCTAATTTTGTAATACCAATTAGTATCCATAGATATAATTAAACATTTTACTAACAAATATACGACAAATCCTTATATTTTACATGAATGCGGTTAATAATTCAAATAATACTGAAAGTTCAAAGTCAACGTTATTTATTGATATTCGTTATTGTTAATGTATTGTGTAAAATATACATATTTTTCAATTCGCCACAAACACACATATATAAAAAAAAAATTATCATTCATGATGTACAAGATACTATATTTTATTTTTAGCCTGTAGATGAAACTATTAACGAAATATGAATTGGATAAAACATTCTTTATTAATTTGACGTCAAAATGGCGTGTGCATATAATCGATATTAAAACTTACTGTATAACAGGAAATGGATTCTTTGTAGCAAAATGTTGACTGTAATAAAATAGTCACTACGCTGTCTTCCTATTTAAAATCCGAAAGTCTGCTGTCGTTTGCAACTAAACAGTACCTTACGTGCGTATTTGGCAGGTTAATGTCGTTGCAACTTGCACAAGTTAATGTTCTGATATTAAATTCTGTTACCGAACACCTGGTGACCAGGCGGTGTGCCGTTTTAAAGACACCTACGTGTGAATGTACTGAAATCACCTATACACTGCGCCGGCTTATATAATAATATTATTTTAAAAGTTTCAAGTACCTAGGAATAATATTTTTAAATTAGAACATAACAATTAAAATCTTGAATGTTTGTTTAAATATTTTATTTCGTCCAAATTTGAACTTAAATTGTATATGAAAAAAACTTAATTAATATATTTTTTGTTTACACTATTTACGTAAAACCTAATTTTAAATTTATATTCCTTAACATCAAAAATTGAAAATGTTATAAATGTTTAGCTACAAAATAATTTGAAAAAAATTTCAATTTCATAAATTTAAACTTCAAATGCTTATAAAAAAAAAATAGTGCACATTATTTTTAATATTTTTAGTCAGTAATTGTGACAATGTAGATGAATCATGTATTGATTTTTTAAGCTTTTTGACCCAACAAATAAACTTTTATTGGCATTTATAGATAAAAAAAACTCAAATTTAAAATTTAAAATATCCTTAACCAGCTCAAAACAAGTAAAAAATTTGTTTCGAGAATAGAAAATTATAAAATAAATATTTGGTGTTAATTTCAAGTATTTTCTGCTATTAGTTTTTGAATTACAACATAATCAGATATTCGTTACATAAAAAATCGATCATTTACTTGTAAATATCCATTGTCAAAAAAATTTTAACTGAGCAAACATTTTTTTATCGACATTAATTAAAAAAAAAAAATAAATATCAAAAACGTTATATGCTAACAAATATCTCAATCTAAGTTAATATTATATAATATTATATAAATAGAAAATGGTAATATAAACATTCAATGAAAATGGCATGTACCTATCTATGTTCATTTGTTTTAGAGGTAGGTGCACCGAAAACCAAAAATCGATTTTGTGAAAAACTGATTTTGCTTAAAAATTCCTGTTTTTCCTTCATTATATTAATATTTTTTTTCCTATTAGCCTGGATTCACTTTTCCATTAGAAAAGATACAGAAGTTGAAAATCAAAGCATTATCAAAATAACAATATTAAGGTATTTATCGATTCCATCAAAGAATTCAGTTATTTAAAAAATATATTCATCAGCTACAGTTCATATATTAACCACCTATCTATTTTCCTCTGCCTCAAGTGTATAAAAATAGTTTAAATTAGCCATACGTTTTAAAATGCATTGATATTTTAATTGTTTTGATTAATTTTAACACAAATAATAATGTTATTAATGAATAATTAATTTAAAATACCCATATCATGATTTATATGATATAGCCTATATATAATTGATATAATTAGTTTAAAAATATATTATATAATCAAAATAATAATTTATATTATACATAGAAGTTGATACCCAACGTACCAAATACTAACACTTATAAAGTTTATAATTTTAAATATTTATATATAATATCATAAAAATTTAAGACAAATATGTAAATAGATGGATAATTAGTATGAACAGTAGCCAGCCACGCCGATACAAAAATAATCAGCGAAATCAATAGATCCGCTTTTTATCACACCCCCGCCCCACACAATACATGCACACAAATAAATTATAAATTATAAATTTCGTTTTACTTTGGTTCACAAAAGATTGCCTTTATTAGAATTAATTAAACGTCAAAATATCGTTTCTAATAATAGTAAGACTGAATTTATAACTGAATAACGGTTCCGTTATAAAAAAAAGTTGTCGTGGTATCTATAAATTAACAAACTGTGATAACTGATTAATCATATTATTATGTACTTATAAGAGACACGAGAATAGCGAAACGACACAAATTATATTTATTAGACTTCAACACTATATTATCGAGATTTGAGAAAGTAGGGCTGAAAATATACCTAACCACTAACATAGATTTGTTTTATGTTCGCACTACCACCGAGGTACCTGTATCTATTTTTCCTGTCATATTCTATGACATAGACTATTGACAATTAAATAAGTCAATAGTCTTAGAAATAGATATTATAGAAAATAATGTCACGCAAGCTATACTATTTATATGAAATGGTTTCATGCGCTCAGTGCTGTTTCTATCTCTCAATTGTTATATAAAATATGACTTATATTACCATATTTTTATTTAAAATTAAATATTGTATAAAGAGACGAAACACAAATTAAATGTAGGTTGATAATGACCTGAAAAATGTGTGCTATTGACGAGAAAAAAAAATTTAGAGATCAAACACTTGTTTACACAAAATAGTGGATTTTGAATCATCGCTTCATCCCCAACTCCAAGACTAGGCACGCATTAATAATAATTTTTACGTTAAAAAAAATGCATCGACTATACTTTTAATTTATGATTTTAAAATTATTAAAGTAGTGCTTGTAATCGGAGTATAATGTGTATCATATATTTAATTTAACGTTACTTACGTAACGCTTTCAAGAACACACGTCACAAATAAGTTATTTTACTTTCGACCATATAGGTAAGTACAACTGCGTTTGTTCTGGACGCACATACCACATGACCACATACCTATATTACAAGAAACTAGTGCATATTATAATAGTACCTATATACATTCAATTTATTATTCTTGCTTTCAAAGCATGCAGCCTACAATACGTCCGCTGGTCGGTTCTGATGGTTGGTAGGTACAATGTTAATAAATTAAACGTCAGCGCCCGTCGTTTCGTACAGAAGGCAAATTAACCACCAGAGTTTTCCTCGTGTGCACAACCATTTACAAAAACAACTTTTTGTCTCAGTCGTACAGTTTTAGGATAATATAATATACTATGCATGTGTGTAATATACGCGTGTGTGCAGTAATATACTAGGTAGGTGCAGACGTGCTATACCTATATAATATGGGTACTATACAAGTACCCGCCAGCTACTACACAAATGTTTATTTACAGCACAGTATATTTGTACAGTCAATATTCGTAAGGTTTAGGTCTTCGGCTCTTGGATTTCTGAAAACAATTTAAATGACGCGTAGATTTATTTGACAATTATTGTAATAGTATAATAGTCCTTTGTTTTGAGTGTATTTACAACACCGTTATAAATTTACAGTTCACTATATTAATTATATTGTATTTTACTGTTTAATCATGTTTACATACATGGTAGTGCTTACAATTGAACAATTTAGCCAAGTAAAATTAAGTCAACAAATGTACTAATAATTAAATTCAGAACGTGGCATAAAATAGTAAAGTATCTAGGTATCCGATTCTGTTATATCTTAAAGTAAGAATACCTTTATATGGAGTACGAAACATATATATTTTCGTGATTGACTTTTAATTATGATTTCCATTATATTTATATTTAACTAGGTAGGTAATTATAACTAAGTACCTACCTACCTACCTAGTTAAAGATTTCTAGTTTAAAAACTGAAATTAATATAGTTATGGCCGTTATATTTATTAAACAATAAAATATGTGAATATAATATTTTCCTCTAAAATACAAAAATAAAAAACATAATATTTAAGAAATCATTATTAACATTAGTGTCGACACATTAGTTAAATAATAAAGGTAGTTAGTATATTTATACATATTTAACAAAATCATTATTCATAATAAAATGTTTAAAAATATAATTAATGTGACTAAAATATCTTAGTTTTTTGACTTGACTTGAATTAATATAAAACTATATAATATTTACACATTTATCTTTATTTACTTGTTATTTAATGAAAATATATTAATCCCGAAAATATAGACTTGAATAAATGAGTTATAAAAAGTGGGTAAGTGGATGTCGCTCTGCTGTACAGTAGATTATAAGTGGGTAAATGTATAAAGGATTGTATTAAACTTGAATTCAATGATATAATATCATTGTATAAGAAAAACTATTCTGAGAGGAGACGGTTTGTCAATTGTCAGTCTGGATATTGTTATTATATTTTATTATATCTGAAGTTGAATTTATATTATAATAGGTATTATTATTTTTTATTTTTTATTCGTTTCTATGGTGATAAGCAAAATGTTAGAAATTAAAATCCCATTTTTCCTGTAGCATTAAATAACTATTGAGAAAATCGAAAAATGACCTTTCTAAAGTACCATCTTGATCTAATTTCCTAAAAGATAAGGTACTATATTATGTTGAAATCGAAGCACCCCTTCTGGTAGATATTTTGTATACAGGTTATAAAAAAATAAAAATAAACACTAGTCTAAAATATAGAAGACAGTACAATATACTATATACACACTATACCTACATGGTGTACATAAAACAAAAATATTCAGATATAAAAAGTATTATAATATAATATTTTTGATAAGAAAATTTTAAACGTGTCAAAATGTAATGTAATTTATTATGATTTCACAGAATTGAAAAAATATGTTTTTTAAAAAAATCCGTTTATGCAAAGTGAGAAGTCTATTGGCTTTACTATAAATTATTTTCACATTTCAAATTATTTTAGATTTAGTCTCCTCACAACCATTGATTTTTTTTAAAGAAAAGTCAGCAAACGTAGTTTTAACTGAACTTTACTCAGGATCATTTTTTAAAAGCGATGATTAATCTTTGCTTCCAGATTTAATATCGCAACACAAATGTGACATTTCCAGACACACACCAGTGATCCATCCAACTTATGTATTGGTTGGTATTTTTTTCAGAAAAAAATATTATGCAATCACAGATATTTTAAAATGTACAAAAGTTTCATGTTTGATATTAGAAGTAGGTACTCGGTAAACTCATATACCTAACAATCGTTATTAAAGAATGCTATAATGATGATGTAATCGTAAATGTATTTTAAGAATTGTTATTTTTACGTTCATGTTGATTATGTATTGTTTCATGAATTCTACTCATCAATTTATCAATATTATGATTCAGTAATATACTTTTAAGTTTTAAGTATTTTTACTAAGAATATTTTATTTTTTTTAAAGAAACTTTTCAAGAACATAATATTTATTAGTACCTATTAAAAAAATACAAAAAACGAATATTTAGCTTGGACATGTCGTAAGGTAATTGTTCACCTAAACAACTTCTTTTTTAGTAACTAGTTAACAAACATTTATAAAATGTTTAATAGTATAAAAACAATGAAATATACACTACTTCCCGTGGTTAAAATATAATAATTAATAACGCGTTTTATAAGCTTTTTTTATGTACATTCTTCGTTTAAAAACGAAGGTAGGTAGGTATTATAATAAAAATTATACTTTTGGGTAATATAATATAATAATTAATAACATACCTACTGTCGGTGTCGGTGTAAATGTTTTGTAAATAAAAAAAAAAAAACATTTTAAAAACTTATATTATGTTATGTATAATATAACATGTTTTCTTATTTTATTCATTTTTTTTTTTTAGTTTAAAAATATTATTTCAGCATCATATTGATATTTCTCATCACGAAACAGATTGCTTTCCTATACAAACATAGTATGAAAAACATACTGGAACACTTGATCGGAAACAAATCGAGACGTGTCAATATTGGCGATATTTGATGTAAAAGAAAAAAAAAATTTCCCTCGTAAGTAAAGGTATATACAATAATATATACATACACCGATAAGACTGTCAATGACGTGGGAGTAAGTATAATAGAGGACAAACAATATGTGACGATAACGCGCAGAACGTTTCTCGGAAGTTGGATTCACACAGTTAGTTTCTATACCATGGTAGGACGGATTTCGTGAGCGCTGTAATGAAGATTCACCACGGTATTGTTTACCTGCACAGCACGCCATCGCACGGTATCGAACTACTTTCGTTCGACAACGTTGGGCTTTTCTCTCTGTATTTCTCCCACTCTTTGCGTCTCTCACAAAAGTATTTCGGTCTCTATATCGAACAATACATTTTTACCCCCCAGCCAAAAGTTTTTCCTCGCCGCCCAACGACAATATCAAATTTCTCGTCGCACAATAATAGCCCAACCATAATTTCCCTGCACCGGCGGCCTGGACAAAAATATAAGGTCTCCGCTCTGTGCGTCGGCCACTCGCAGATAAGAAAATAACTTAGTTTAATATACTCAGGATTGAGTACGTCAATCGGAAGCAGACGGACTTGATATAGCCTGTAGGTACTTTTGTGTGCCATTCACCGATCGATGCCGAACTTTTCGTTGAAGTAGTAACGATTAAAAATTAAATAACCGTAGCAACTTGAAGTTTCCATTAAGTAGTATTTGTATTAGTATTTTTTAGACGTTTCATAAAAATGAATTTATTGTTAATTAATTTAGTAAAAATTAAATTTCCGTGTTACCTGTTGTGTTTTGTGAATGTGTTCAAAATCCAATACTACATAATGCAATGTCATCCTAGCAGTGGATATATAGGTAGATTTACAAGCAATGATTTTTTAAATATGTATAGGCCGATTTTGGTTCAATAAGTAAGCACGATAACGTCATAAAATATTAAAATATGATACTTTATAAAGGTCATTTTGTATTATTATTTTTTTAAAAGACCATAAAAACCCTAAACGTCGATGAAAAAAAGTAAAAACACGATGTGATTGTTCGAATTGTTGGTACCCATATAAATAAATATATTAGGTTACACGGAAAATAATTTAGTTATTTATGATTTGTTCAAGTTAAGCAGTTCTAATATTTGTGGTAAACACACGCCGAAGAGTGTATTGCACTTTAGAAAAAAAATGTATTTTAATATGTTTATAAACATCTTATATTATAACTTATAACTTATAAGTATAGTGTACTGTGTTAAGTCACATAAATACAATAAAAATGTGGTTATTCGATAAAAAAAAATTATTCTAGAAAAACAATAGTCAAAACTTAAAACCGTTCGAAATCGACTTGTTTTTTATTTGTGAGGAACCCTGCAATGATAAGATGAATGATCCTTCCTACATCCAGAGCAGTAGTAAACCAATTCATCTTATTTACTTTTTTAGCATCACTATATGTACCTACCTACTACGTATAACGGCTTATTTATTTTTCATACATTTATTTCTATTTGAGAGTGTTTTACAATAGAATATCGTGCGTGCTATGTGTTCATAAAATGCTGTTTTGAGACGTTACGCATTTTTCAAGAAATTCCGTATAAAAGTTTACTGTTAGTTATAATTTATTTATGCTTCAAATGAAAATGCGATATTATTTTTTTAAAGTGTTGTGTTAAGATTATTATCTTAGAGGTAAATATACCCAAAATAATAGTTTGTTGTAGGTACAAAAATAATGAATCTCATTAGTGGGAAATACTCATAGTACCTACTCGAAATTGAGCAGGTACCTAATATAATTAGAATACACAAAAGCTAATCATTAATAATGGGTATTAGTTATTACATAAATTTACCATCACTATTTTAAATAATTTCCAAAATATAACACCCCTTCCATTGTTTATTTAAATGTTTATACCTTATATTACAAAAACATAAATTAAAAACCGAATTTTTAAGTGGATAAATATTTTTTTTTGTTGATTGCAATTGTTTTTTTTTTCTAGACACAATAGTAGAATAACTGAATTTTTTAATTTTATATTTGACATAGCCTCGTCAAATAAACGTCATAGGAAAACCACAGTTTTAGATTTTTTTTTGGGTTGAGGCTTCGGCAACTGAGGTCATTAGCCTGTGGACTTTTGGGGGAGGGTACTGTTCGTTTTGAACGCGTATATGTTTGTTTTTGGCAGAATTTTCGAGTGGTTACCCTTAGGTGTCTGCCTTACCCGGGTAGGGGATGGCGCCATGGCGGCCTCTCTCTCCGGACAACATGACTGTCTGAAGAAAAATGCAGCCCATGGTCGAGTTTAAACCACTGCGACGGTGCGCGTCGCAACCAACGCCTTAGTCCACTCGGCCACTCCATTCCCCAATTTTGATTATTTCTGTCGAAGCTTATAATGTTAGTATGTTGTGACATGTATTGGAAACTAAAAACTAACGTCTACGGTATACGGGTTTTACGTACATTACATGTGTGCATATATCATAAATAAATATTATAGGTATAATAGTATGCATTAGTCTTAAGAAGAATTAATATAAAAGTTATAAAATATAACATACTTAGTATATTTGAAAATATATTACACGCGCACAGCGGCAGACGGAATTCAATAAATATAAACAAGTGGTATTATAGACTGCGATATTTTTCAGAACATTTACACAATTTGTCCACAGTCGCCATTCGCCAACAATTGTATTGGTAGTAAAGTGGAACAAATATTAATTTCTATAAGTATTTGTATTTAAATTCTTACTAAGTATTTGTATTTGTATTTATTCTGGAATACTTATTGACAAAAGTACTTGAAAGTACTTAAATACAAATGAAAAGTATATTCTTTTTACAAGATTGTACACAATGCGTTGCAATAATCTTATAATAAACAACAGTAAATAAGATTGTAATACCTACCTACAAAGAAAAACGTTGAATATTCTTGAAAAGTCTTTACAAAATGTAAATGAGTATAGACGCTGTAATCAAAATCACATTAAAAATTAAAACTTGTTGAATTGATAAAATAAAATATTACAATCAATAATTCATTAACAATGTTTATTTCATCAAATAAAATACTATAAATACTATACTATAACCTATTTAGTATAACACAATCTCGTAGATAGTATAGCGAATTGTAACACTTGGGCCCCACTTATAACTAAGTCAGTTATATAGTTATATTATATTACTTGTGTAAGCATTTTAATAATAATACTAACAATGACGAAGAGCAACCAAGATGGTTCACCGCAATATTCCCACTTACGTTTCTATCGGTACGATCGAAAATTCGCACGGTACAAAACTCACGGTAAAGCGATAAGAGCAGCTGTCACCGTTTTGCCAGAGCTCCACCTCGTTACCACTTTACCTTTTATACTGACCTTATACATACAGCTCAGGGTTACATAATTTTAAATTATATATTATACTTGGTGAAATGAAAATTCACTATTTTTATGAAAAGTTAACAATGTGAAATACACTTATTGAAATATGAGAATAAATTCATTAAATTGAAATTTTTTTTTCTTAAATATTGTAGGTACACTTAATTTTGACGTTGTAATTTCTATAGTAATTTTAAATACCTCCTGTATCATAAATATAGCTAATACTGTATAATATATAATACCTAAGTTATGGTTCCTATGAAAGCTATAATGATTAATAAGACGTTCTGGCGTCACTATAATAATAATATTATACGACCTAATATATTATATTAGGTCGTAGGTACATATATCTCTTATAGATACGAGATACCACATGTATACATTATTGCATCAAAACAGTTTTTACACTTTAAAATTAGTTATTTTTATTTATTTAATTTATTTAATATATTTGTATTTTTGTTGTTATTAAAGTCGTTTTATAATTAAAATTAATTATCTGAATTCGATATCGTATTATTTAAGATAAATATAATATGTAGGTACTTACGTCTTAAATAACTAAGCAACTAAATAATTCAATGGTTGTTGTATTTGTTATCTCGTATCCGTTGGTAGTTTATTACGGAAATGGTGATATATTATCGGTAACCACATTCAATATGAGTCAGTTATCACTTATCAGTATAAATTAATGGCTTAGCAAGTTAATGTAAAGTTACTTTTCGAACCATATACAGTTTCACACTGTGTTTGAACAAGGTATTTAAGTATAACAATAGATACAAGCTACACTCAGGGACATAATATTTTTAGATTCTGAGCAAAGCTCTGAATTTATTGTTTTCATTATGATGTGTTTTACGAAAATGCTTTGACTTTCAACTTTGAGGGTGGTTTCTAATATACCTAGTACATTGGATCTAATCAGAATTTTATAGCAATTAAAAATACGATACTCACCCTTAAATATCAAAAACGCAAATGCATAACTTTTAGTGATAAGCTTTTCAAGATTACATTTTGACGAAATATTATTTAAGCGTTTAATTCTAAAAATATTATCTGCAGAGAATGGAACATATTTTTACCTCTACGGAGTTAAGTAGGTATTTATACTACATGCATATCCATACCAGTCTTTAACTTATAAGTTAATAATGGCTACCTAGTAATATATTATGATATGTAATATACATACTATATGGTCTATAGTCTATAATATATATTATGGTGCTTTGTTTTTGGAAAAAATGTAACCTACTGAATTACCAGATAATAGAAAAATAAATTATACTGTCGAAGAGCAATAGGTACAATCACAAAGTAAAATAACATTAGAATTCTAGGCTTGTGCGCGCTTTGTATACAACATTGTGTTTTTCCAAATGTACATTGTATGTGACCACATTTCAGGTTGTAATGTTCTAATAGTTTCATATATGAATACAAAATGTAATTCTATATCAATAAATTTGCGACTAAACACGGATTCAACGCCTTTACGGTAATTTTCATGAGTTTATATAGAACTTTATGGATATTATGTACACGTGTTGGCCATATTCGACTTTGAGTCGCATATTAATGATTATTAAAGCTTAAATATTCCGGAAAAATTAATGTAGTTAATAACATGGAAAGTATAAGAAATATAAAAACAGAACAAAATAAAAACATCGTATATTCGACGGTAGACACAATTTATGGGTTAGGTTAGGAAAATCACGATTGAGAAGAGAAAAGAGTATTCACCGAAACGTTTGAGATCTCATAATAACAATAGTATATAATATGACATTGTGTGTAGGTAGTGTAGTATAGGTATACGTATAACAATAATATTATATTATCCTCGACTTGTAAATCAGCCGGTTCAAACGAGAGTGTTGGGAATTCAAACATTTATGTTCATTCTTATACACGACCCCGGGAAAATGCATAGAATAGAGAGAAATTTTCAAATATAATATTTTGACGTATAAAATGTTTTAAAGATTTTCATAAAAAATAAATACAATAAAAGGGTTCAGACCATCTAACGAAAAAAAAACTTTTCAACCTATCTTTATAGCATAGTTTTATTACATAATATAATGTTTTGGTTAAAACAACATTAAAAAAATATATAAATATAATATATACATAATTGAATTAATGAATTAAAGATATTGTATTTATAAAAATGCAATAGGTTTGGTTTGACAATATTCGTTTTAAAAAGTAAGCTCGCAAGATTAATATACAAAATGGTTTATATGGAGGCTAAATTTTGTATTGTTATTATTTTCTTTAATTACACATAACACAAAATGCAACTGTGTAAGTTCGATAATCCTAATATCTGAATCGTTTAATAAAAACAAAAAAAATTATTCGTATTATTCACTTTGTCAGTTGTCACTGTTACTGTGTTACGGGATGATTTCTGTTTATTTTTTAATAAGTCAATTGTGAATTGTATTATCTTAGAGTGATATATTGTTTTACTCATTTACAAGAACGATCTAAAAGTTTATCTGGAACTTCTTGTACTGTATCATATATACATATTATATTTATTGTATATAGAAATTAACTTAAACAAATTAATAGAGTACAAAAGGCAAAGTTCTGACATTTGTCCCCTTCAAAATTTCGACAGTTAATTTAAATAATGAAATGAACTACGGGCGTGAAATAGTTTTAAAGTTGTTCAATTACGATTCTGCCGCGAGTTATATTGATACAATGACACGCCATCATACAAATATATAAACCAACATAATATTGTAGACAAAAATTTTTTTCAAAATTCAATGATTAATGGATTTAATTTTAATTGCAAGTATAGGTTATAGGTTTAATAATACCTATGTATACTTATTGGCTCAAACAATTCCTTTTTCTCTGTTTATCGAAAAGTCTCTAGGGAAGTTTCTTACATTATTTATATTTTCTAAAACAAGCAACCTACCCGTAGACATTAAGTGCATTCAAAATTAATCTTGTGTTTAGCACGTATCAACGATGAATTGACCTACATAAGTCTTTATAATCTATATATGGTGGATACGATTTATATTGGATATGTAAGAGTATATTGTACTTAGTGAGTTCCACCAGGAATAAAAATTACTTAGCGTTTTGTGATCGCTGAATGGTCAATAATATTATAACCGGTGTGTGTGTGTTTGTGTGCGTATCTAATCAAAAAGGTCTCAGAACGAAAACAAACCTTATAACGGACAATGACCAGTTAAGTATTTTTTTTAAAAAAACTGTCAATATTTGACTGATATTATGATCGAGAAGTAACTATTAAGTAAGTATTGGTTTAACAAAATTACATTTTTTTTTTAGTTTTGTTTCTCATGGGTATACCTAATATAATATATAATATTAATCAATTATTGTGAAATTAATGTTTGATAACTATTAAAAATCATCTGCGTGTAAAACTTAGTCAAGTTAGTTCGAATGTAAGTAACATTAAATATTTTCATATTCTTGAAACGTTTACACTTTTTATACATATTATGCCAAACTCGAAAAATTAATATTATAAATATTTGTATTGATTAATAATTGATATTGACACGTTTGACGTTTCTCACCAACATTATTTGTAGCCTTTTCTACTTTTGTTCATTAAGGGTAGAACAGAAAAGGGTATAAAACATTTTGGCACAGTATTTAAAATGTGTACCTATTGTATCTATATATTATACTTACACGTTTGGGCTTTTCGCCAAAACGTGTTTTCTTTATATTTTCTTGACGCCACAGTTTTATTTTTGGTAAAAAAAAAACACATAGATTAAAATATTGAGTATAAAAACTTGTATTTGATGGTTTAAAAAGTTGCACAAATTATAACAACATTGTGAATGTTCATGACATTAAATGTAATTTGCAAAGATACGATAAGTAGAAACTAAATACAATTTAAACGGTATATTTTATCAATAATTTTATATGTCACACGTTTACATGGTAGATACATATTACATTTATTATATTTTCAATAATTATACAATTTATCAATAATTTTTTTTTTAAATTAAATATGACGTCATGTGACTGTATAAATAAGGTTTTTAAACATATTAAGAATTTAACTATTTTTATATTAGATAATATATTTTCACATACGGTGGGAATGTGGGAGACTGTGTGACTCTCATATTATGTACACGGTTTGACACTGATTTAGACCCAGTATTGTTGAAAAATATGATATAATAAAATTGTACAGATAATTTCTAATAATAATATAGTCATTATCGATAATACAAGCGACAACATGTCTCCCACCTTGAAAAATTAAAATATTCAGATTATAAATATAAGAGTACAAATAAAAAATAAATATTTATGTAAATTGTTTTTCTACAAAAGTTATCATAAGTCGATATAATATGAAATAAATGAAATACAATTAAGAGCATTGAATATAAAATATAAATTGTGTATTTTGTTTGAATACTCATTTTAATGAAATATTTTTTTTTTTAATTTTGTAACTTATTGTTGGCCCTAAAAAAGTTGGTAGCATGATTACTACATAAATTTAACATATTCCGAGGTGTGCGGTAAAGAATTTCGAGGCATTTAAAAATACGCCAGTGGTTAAATGGGTAACCAACTCAATATGGACAACATGGGTACTGAAACACACAAAAACGTAATTAATATTATAGTATTTTTGTACAGTAACAGTTTATTCAAAGACTATTAACTGTTTATAACAGTTTCGTTTATATATTATAGTGGTTGTGCTAAAATACTGCGGTTTCCGTGTATCATTTGCCTTACCTATATGGTATTAAGGTACATGTTAACCAGCAAGTAGTTTTTGGCCAATTTAAATGGTTATCAATTAACCACCTAGGCAATTCCTCATAGTGCCGTAGACAGGAATTTTATATGGGGGGGGGGCTTATTATAATAATAACATGTTTCGATGATACACAAAATACCTTACTTATAACCGATAACAACACAAACATCTATTACTATTATTGATAAAAATTTAAAAAAATATCTATAAAATATATTAGTAGTTTTAAATATTTTAAATAAATTTATATACTTTTCATTTTATAAGGGGGGGATTGTCTACGGCCCTGACTCCTCATACGAGGAACTGTCATTTCTTTCCCGCTACATCAGCGAGAAATAAAGTCCACGGGATTGCCCTTTGTTCCAATATGATGCAATTAATTTATTGAGCTAACTGCGTACCTATACCTATACTAACACGTTGAAAAAACTTTACTCAAGCCAAGAATAAGACAGTTATAGAATCGGACTAAAAATACCGACATTGAATTTTGAAACCTAAATTTGGTATAACACTGTATCCAAAAATTAAGCCGAGATAGTGGCATAAATCGCAGTATTTAATTGAAATATTCATGTAGATTGATCTTTATTCACGCGCCAAACTATATGTTTTGATAATTACGATGTTCTGGTGACATCCAAATTTGAATGCACACAGACGATATTTGGAAATAGCATATATTTTATATATGCGAAACCGAGTTAATATATTTAATAAAAGTTCCTTTATCGTCACCCCTTTTAATACCTAACACGTATTGTTTAAGCCGAGGACGCTTATCGGTTTTATTAGAACCGTCTAATACTATGCGCAGGCGAGCGTGGTTCCACTGTTATCGTTCACTACAGCGTGATGATGCACTAATACCTTTTTATCATTATATATAGTCACTATGCTGTTCCACGCTACGTCATAATTTGCGATATCGGTATACATTATCACATATATTGCGCCGCCTCATGCTCTCATCTCGTACACACGATCGTAAAAAAAAAAAATCGATGTACATCGTCAACTCTTGGATTTTGATGTATCCTTGCTTTATAATTATCACGGCTTTTATAGTCATATTATGCACTTGAAAAATATTGTTACATCGATCGCCGGCAATTGACTTAAATGCCGTTGCAGCGCAACACGAATTCCGACTACTGTTAGCGACACTTTCAACTCAGCGGACTGACAGCTTGAGTCAGGATTACAAATACAATTAACTAGTGAGAGTTTTAAAATAGGCGTATTAACGTTGTATTACAATGAACTGACGACGGGTTAACAACGGGTACATTGCAGTGCCGACAGTGCATATACAATAGTAGGTACATTATTGGAAAGACTAATAATGGCATAATGTATGGCAGTAATCGGACAAACGCTCACACACAACTAGATGGAGCAGTTAGTGGCGTACGCAAGATTTTTCAATGGGGGGGGCTTCAAAATAACTAATTTTTATTTTGTCCAGTCTAATGATTTCAGACGTTCATTTCAGGTATTTTAAAATGTTTGTAACATTTCAACTTTTCTGGTAGAAAAAATGCTCGGATCCTAAGCTTCGATGCCCGATGTATGTTTTTTGAAGCAAATTGGATCAAGTTGGTATTTTTAGGAGGTTGAAATTTAAAATTCTCAATGCTTTTTAAAATAATTGAAAAAAAATGAAAATTTATTAAAATTGTTTATACTAACCAGCTTGGTTAACCATCCTCACTTGGATTGTATTTGATTAATTAAAATTTGTTTTTCTATAAGTGTCAATAAAAAATGATTTATCCGGTCAAAAAGCTTATAAAAATGTAATTCGTAAGTTTTTATTATAGCTAAAATATTAACGATACATAGGCGGTATGGTTATTTTTTGTAAGCATTTAAAGTTCAAATTTTGTCAAAACCACAGTTAATTTATAGTTCAGAACTTATAAAATATTAAATGTGTATATAGCTAAGGCTAGATAATTAAATACAAGTATAGTTCATACTTTTACCGACAAATTACAGATAATTTTAGGAAAATTGGTATGCAAATACAAAGTTTTTTCAAAAATGAGTTCATTCTGGTAAGACGAATATTAAATTTATGTCTTGAGTACTATAGTTGAAAGTTGAAAGTTGATAAATATTTTTTTTTTTAAGTTATAATAATAATACGGTCGACCGGGGGGGGGGCTTCAGTCCGTTAGCCCTCCCCCCTGCGGACGCCATTGAGATGGAGTCAAATAAAATATAAAAGTGGTTATGGCCAGCCGATGGGGACACGATGATAAAAATGGTGGGTGTGTATCAGATTGGGGTCTTAATAAGTGGACGGGTTCGCCGGATAGACAGCTGTGTGCTGTGTGAAAAAGCCAATGGTTATATTGGGCGATTGTAAACTCAGCCAGAATACCGGTTAGATAAAAAGGGAATGAAAAGGTCTAATGTAAACTCCGGCAATTTTATTTTCTTACCTATAATGGGCATATGGAATGTATTTCCAGTATTAAGGCCTTCCTTATGTAAAACTACTTCTCTACTCAAAAAATCAAAATGAAAAAAAAATATTGTGTTAGAGAAAGCTATAAATACTAAATAGTTATAATAATTTTTATTAGACTTAATGGTTTGAATATCTACAAATTGTATCTCATTATTTTAGTTCACAGTTCAAAATATTATAAGTATTATAACATATAATGCCATAATAATATTTAATATAGGTGCCTACATAGTTTTTGAATATTAGTTATTATAATGTCAATCATTCTTTTTTAACATAATACTGGCCATTGCAATTTGTATGATTTGTTTGAACAATTATTATTTTCATTTTTCATTTTTTTTATATTTTTTGGCATATACTTATTTAATAAGGATAGTTATTATTATAAAATTATGATTTTTTATTTAATAATTATCTGCATATTATATTAATTGTGTAGTAAACCTATAATACTATTACTTGTTTTTTTTTCCTGGCGGAGCTTACACTAAAAAAAGGTTCTCGTGGCGGAGTTTACATGCCCGTTTTATTACCTATACCGGCTCAGTATACTGAGAACGAGGTGTACCTGAGAACCATTCGGGAAGGGGGGGAAATATTAAATAACTCACTTTAAAATCATTAAAATATAATAGTATAACGTATATAGGTAATTAAAAATAAATGAGTAAAAACGTCAGTGGTAGGGGCGGGGGGTGCAAACGTCCCTGTTGCTCAATTCCATGAAGACGCCACTGACCAGACTGTATCTACGACCTAACGAAAATTTCCCATTCATAACTTATTAATACTGATAAAACTTACCACTGGATTTGTCGAATACAACTTCGTCCTTCTGTAATCTACGTTGTACTACACGTGTGCCCATGGTATCCACTTCCGTCTTCATAATTCTACTATTTTGCATGGTTTTTAGGACCAGGTTTGTTCGATTTCGGGAAATTTCGAACGTGTTTACGGTATCGAGATTGCCGCCTTATAATTTTAAATAATTTTATACGTACAGTTAATCTCCAGTTGTTAGCTGTTTTCAACAAAATTAAAAAGTGGTTAACTGGAAGTAAATTACAACTAAATAATTTTTTATAGCAGGTAGAGAGTATATGAAATACAGAGAATTTATTATATAATCATAAATAGTCATACCTGAACGATATTTGATTTTAATACAACGATATTTCAATACGACGAACATATCCAATGCCAATTATAGCTACAAAACTGAAAATAAAATAGGTCCATATTAATTTATATACAGTGAAGTCAGAAGTATGTGACTTAGGTGACCTAGGTGGGCCTAGGTGGGGAGGTGCTGACACGTATTCAAGGTATTTACTAGGGTGGTTTCGGACCCCTGATATTTTTAAAAGAAAAGTATAAATATATAAACTGTAGGAGAAAGTTAGGAGGAATGTATTAACTATTAGAACGTATAAATGTATGTATATCGCTCATGAAGGGGGGTTATGTGAGCTTAGCCACTCTTTATTATTTGTGCCATTGGATATAGAATTAGGAATAAGTTCGAAATAAAGTTTATTATTTTTTAGCAATTAATTTAAAATAAAATTATTATTTTTCCATTTGACAATCATATTGTTTTAACAATAAAAACAAATGTGCTTGTCTTCTTGAATGTACAATACTAGTAATAACAATTATTACAATGATTACAGTTGTAAAAAAATATATATTTTTTTATTTTATTAGTTAACCCGTGGCAACTCAGGCTATTGTTGGTTTTTAACTGCGTGGGAGGGTACTGTAGGTATAAACACGTTTACACAGTTTGACAGATTTTTTTAGTGGGCACCCGTAGGTATCTGCCATGCCCGGGTGGGGGATGGTGGCACTTCTCTTCGGACATCGTGACTTACCAGAAGAAAAATGCCGCCCGCGGCCGAGGTTTTGAACCGGCGTCGATCCTCTAGGCCACTCCGTCCTCCAAATATATTTTTATAAACTAGTAAGAAAGACATACAATTTACCGACTAGGTCCCGCCGAATTTTTCGCAATTGATTTTTTAATTACTAATATAAATTTATTTTATCATTTTTTATTAAAAAAATAACTGTCTATAATACTTTAATAACAGGAAAATACGATGACAGATATAATTTAAAAATATAACGAAGTTGTTTTCAAGTAAACGTTGTGATGAATTAAATTCGATTTTAGAAATGTCATCAGATACCTAACTAAATTCAAATTGGCAAATGTATATGAATACATATAATATGCTATAATATGCATATGTTTTTTCTTAATATATATTAGGCAAATAAAAACAAAAATTATAGATTATCTTAGGTACTTATATAATATATATATTTTTTTATTATTAATTAATCCGTGGCAGTTTAATTTTGAATTCCAATTTTCCAACAACGATTTTGGATTGACCGCCATTGAAATTAGTTATTTTAATTAATAAAATTGTTTTTGGGATAATGGGACCAAAGAAAGTTCTAGTTTATGTGTATTTCGTTTGAATACGCTATACAAAAACCCAAGGCCAAGAGCCACAATAGGCCACTATCTTATATATTGATACTATTCAAAACCATCAAATTATTATAATATATAAAGTAAAATAATCAACATGCTGAGAAAAATTGTACTTGTTCCATCGAATTATCTCGAAATTTGAAATCGCGGTAAAAAAGCCCGAAGCAAAAAATTCCCCATTAGATAAATCTTAAGCATAAAAAGTCCCAGATAAAAACTCCGGTATATTATATAACAATATTTATAAAATTGTATTAAAAAAAAAAATTAAATGTTTATAATAATACTTAGTAGGTATTACTACCAATATAAAATAGTTGAAACTATTATTCATACAAAAAATATTTACATAATATATTATAATGATTTTTCAGTTTAATTAAGTATGTACCTATTACTTATCGTAATATAAAGTATAATATATTTAAAAGAAAAAAATTCAATAATTATAATTTGTGTGCAGGTCTTGTTGCAAAATTATTACTTTTATACCGTTAACTTTTAATGCCTTGGACTTTTTAACCACAAACTTTTTACCTCAGACATTTTGTTTGTCTACCCGAATATTTTTATCACATCAATATTATCAACAAACACGCTAACTATAAGCACAAAAGACAAGATATGTACCTACCTACACATTAGTCACTCGAAACCGGAAGTTTGTGATTGGATATAGACAAAGTGGGAAAATAATTATAAAAACTATTGTTATAATGTGTATGTTATTATATGATACGGTTAAAATTTAAAAGGCATAAATTAATATAATATAGGGTTAAATAATACATATATATATATATATCAACTTACTGACGGTAAAGTGTACGGCGTTGAGTGTCAAGTAGGTATACTTGCCATATAATATCTGGTCCAAACACTACAATGGCGTGTTTGCAAATGGGATATTCTTCGAGCTCCGGGTTCAATATATACACGAAATCAGGTGACGTTGTTGGTAGACGGGGTTTGTAGAGGGAGCCAAAATATACCGGGGGTTAGGGTAGTGGCACTGTAGAG
The DNA here is from genome assembly GCA_016617965.1 of Macrosiphum rosae. Lineage (NCBI taxonomy): Eukaryota > Metazoa > Arthropoda > Insecta > Hemiptera > Aphididae > Macrosiphum > Macrosiphum rosae. The sequence goes on along the minus strand of WHPZ01574360.1, from coordinate 790 downwards.
TCGTAAAATAAAAACTGGTTTCAAACATGGAAGGAGTCACACACGCACGTGCAGTGCCCGGCCATCAAATTATAGTGAGTGACCCAAAACAGTGGGTAACGGTGAGAAAATATTTAAGTGTACAAAAACCGATATTTTTAAATATGAGTATAAATAATTTTGGAGCACTCTGCACGGGGTTTCGTCAAGTGCGCCGAATTTGGGACACTACCCGTATAGTATATACATCTATTGCGCCGGTATAAAAAAGGTATATCAAAAAGGCATACATCTATTGCACCGGCATAAAAAAGTGGTATATTAAAAAGGAATACACCTATTGCGCTAGTATTAAAAAAGTTATATTAAAAAGTAAATTTAAATAAAAATAATTACATACATATATTAATATTACATACAAATTTATCTTTCTGATGAAGTTATTAGGAGGATGATGTTCATTTTTAATTTCTTCAAATAAAATTGTACTTTTACCCTCATCTACGTACAGCCTAGAATTGCAACTTTTATGTGCGCACCAGCATTTATGCCCTTTTTTGGTAAGTTCCTTATAAGAAAATTTATAATTTTGGTCAATAATTAGTTCTTTACCACGTTCACTTAATACAATTTCCTTTATAAATTTAATCAACAACTAAACGAACGACTATACGAACAACGCTTGGAATTGTACTGCACAATACTACGGATTTACCTATAACCTAACATGGTATTTGTCCACATTTTGTAATTTGTTTTATCTTCAAGTAATAAAATAATATAATTCAAACTTACCTATGATATAGATATA
>WHPZ01574356.1:0-16376 GCA_016617965.1 Macrosiphum rosae | reverse complement strand
AAAAACCAACGAGAAAACGCAGATAATGTTGTTACCTAAAAGTTTGATAATAGGTCGATTCACTCTAATATAAAAACTGACAATACCCTATTGAAACTAGCAAAGAACATTTGCTATGTCGTACCTACGTGTGTAAGACGGAGACAACACATCCGGGTGAGACGTCCTCTTAATACATATAACTAAAAATGCAAACTTTTGATGTACCACCAATCATTTTTGATGGTTGAACTATTTTGGTCAAACAACAAATTATGATCAAATGGCTGTCGTTATTTTAATGGATTAGGTACACGAAATTAGTATCACAACAGACATTTGAAATATTCTGTCAGAATTTTGGAGTGAGCGTGGACGCGTGGTACGCATGAACAATATAATATTATTATTGTGTTCCGCAATTATCAGCAAAAATGTAAATTCTAACAACCAAATATTAGTTTTGAATTTGAATGATCATGTATAGTTACAAATGTAATACAACATTCATAAATTTACATTTGAAATTTGACATAACGTCCAAATATTATATTTTGTACATGTACACTTTAGTGAAAATATTAATAAATATGATAATTCATCAAATAATTGGTTAGTTCAATATTTACAGTAGTTCTAATCATATTTCTAAGAATAAATCATAATGATAATTATTAATTCAAACATTATAATTTGATAATATCAAATATCGTGTACCTACCTAATTATAACTAATATATAATAACCAATAATAAAACATAAGCTATAATACATATCAATTAAAAATGTTATTGAAAGTGAATTAAACATTAATTTTAAACGTTGTACATTTTAGAAATGATAAACATTAAATTATAATGCATGATGTTGCAGTGTTATCAAATTCCTAAAATTCGTCAAAACATGTGACTATGTACACACTATAAACATAACATTGTAACATATTATATATTATTATGTATTTTTTTTTTATTGATCCTTAAGCCCGTAAACTTTGACCAATAGATATTTGTAGGGGGGGCGGTTGGAGTGAAACACGTGTGTGTATGTGTGTTAAGGTTTTATCACTAAAAATCCGGGAACAAGTGACGTCTGATGAAAAAATGATATCTCCCCAGTTTCAAATATACCATTTGTGAGAAGCTTTTTTATAACTTATTATTCTACTTAATACGTCAGATCTACTTGAGAGCAGATAACAATAGTCGATCACAATTGTTTTCAAATACACATCATAATTTACTTCATCTCTACAAGTTTTCTCATCAATAATAACTACGGTAGGTTTATAATTTTATCAGTCTCGTGAATATATTCCGTAAAAGCAATTCCATTTTAATTACCTGATGATTTGAAATTCACATTTAGGAATTTCAATAACGTCTGGGAATTAAATATCTCCTTCGAGATAAAACAAGCGTAATACAAAGAAAATAGATTAGTGAATATTGTACGAGTGGTGAAATTTTCGAGCGCACATTATTATAATCTAAGGAAATTTGAGAGTGACTATGTTTAATAACCCTGTCATTTGAGATAACTTTCTCTTACCTAGTTTATATGGTCCAGATATGTTCCCACAGGACTCTTTCACTTCTCTATTATCCCAGCCAATCGGATAAATAGCACCACCACTGCTCACGAGAGCCGCTGAAAAAAAAACAAACAAAAAACCAGTATTAATTTTAATTTATAACTAACTGAAAACTATGTCAATACAAAAACTAAACATATATAGTGGATCAATATTATTCATTCGAAAGTAAAATAAATGCAATAAACTATAAAATATAAATTAATTAATAATTATAATATGAATATATACAGTCACGAGTAAGATAAAATGATTAAAATAATTAGGAAATTATATTAAAGTTATACAAAGCAAGTTATAACTTAAAAATACCGGGAAATCGTTGTGCTGTAAAGTAAATTTCAAGAGTATACTTCAGCCATTGAGTATAGTTCACTGTATGGATGTGTTGGGTTTTGAATTGAAACGTTATGCCATCCTTTATTTAAAGATTTTTTATCCTAAATTTATTTTTATTTTACTATATATGATGGCAAGTTTAACAAATTTTTCTAAGAACAGCTCATATATAATTTGATCATGTATTATTGTAGTTAACTTATGTATAAGTCAACATACTTCAACGTACCTTAAGAAAGGCTTGAACGGATTTGTGGTTTACGTAACTTAAAGTAAGTCTAAACATATTGAAAATTTGATCGTGTATAAAAATTTGAAATTTATAATATTATACGTAACGGAGAAAAGTTTCAATTACAACAAAATAACTAAAATCTATAGAGAAAAAGTCATTATCTTTCAAATTAAATTGTTTTATTTTTATTCTGTCAAAAATAAAATGGGCCCCGCTATACAGGATCGTCTACAACCGTGTAAATATTTATGAAAAAATTGTGCATAGTAATAATAATAATAATAATAATGTATATTTTCGATATTTTAAAATATATTTCTTTTTTTTTTTGTATTAATTATCCCGCGGCAACTTAGGCCATTGGGAGAGGGTTGGTACTGTAGGTTTTTAACGGTAGGTGTGTTACACGTGTGTGTATTTTTGGCAGAATTTTGAATGGGGCACCCGTAGGTTTCTGCCATGTCCTGGAGAAATACTTACGAGGGACCTTACATTTAAATTAAAATAAACATAATATGTAATACATGTTCAGGTGTTTTGACTCGTAAAAAATGTTTTTTTATATAAATCGAAAAAAAACCCAAGACAATATGGAAAACTACAAATGTCAATGGAAAATAGCTCAAAAATAACTAGAATATTTCAAAAATTAAATTATTTCTTGAATATGCTAATAAAAAAATATTTTATGATTTAAATGTCAAGTATTTACGGTAAACTAGATCCAATTGTCTACCAGAAACCACTCTCATTATTAAAAAATGTTATCTCTGGTTAAACACGTGTTTCTAGACACAAAAAGAAAAACACATAAGTCATACGCGCACAAATAACAATTGCAAACAAAAATGCATTGTTCGCTCTACTTTGAATTTTATATGCCTACTTTATGGTAAACAATGCTTAAAGATCATCTCTAATAATATTGTAAAATATTATTATGTTGATAAATTATAATTAGGTACCATTGAATCTAGTAATATAATATATTTACATAGATAATACATGTCAATCTTTATTATACTTACACTATTTTTTTAACAACTATTCTATAAATATCCGTAGATAGACCTTAGGCTAGGAATGTCTTATTACTTAACAAATAAAAAAAAAACTATATTTTTAAATATGAACCATAAATACAATTTCATACCTACGAGTATTTGTGATGACAGTGAGGAGTTTGAAAGTTCAATGCAAATTGCAAAAACATTTTATCAGATCTTATGATGATTAAAATAAGGCATTCATAATAGAAAAAAAAAAACAAAATCCATGGAACTAGTGTTGAAGTACATAAATAAAATAAGCAATTAATTAAAGTCATCCATAACTTTCATATTTATAAATATGTTAATTCAAATTAGCATCTCAGTTATTAGGTATCGTGGGATAATTTTTATAATTCAAATGATTAATGACACGGTTCATTAGAGTTTGAACGGACTATTCGTTTGAAGTTACAATACTGTAATGCAAAAGAATCGCATTAAAATAATATGATGTAATCAAATTTAATATTCTTTTGAACCTACACGTTATACCAACAAGACATTTTCTTCGTATAATGCATAATGTATTTTTGTAAATTCGTTTTTTAAAAACCTAAATTCATGCTCATACTTTCAAATAATTGTGTAAAAAATAATATGACTTATTATTTGTTTTTATCAATTTCTCATTATATAATAAAATTATATTTTTTCGTTAACTACTATACTTTTTTAAAAACGATATGTTTATGAAATATTGTCATTAAGTTCCTACCTAACCAATATCGAACTATTAGAACTTTTGAGTAACACTTCTACTAAAATATGATTTCAGAAAAATAATATTTTTGAAACTTCTATTAGAATCTTAAACATTCCAAGTTCTCTGCTAAAATAATAATTATGATGAATTAAACATTGTTTATAGGTAATCTAATTATTATCACAGTCAGTCGTTAAGTTCTAATATAGAATATATATAATATTATGTACTATAGGTACTCCTTGCTGAAATACAAATTGTAAAATATTGTAATTCTATCAATCGATTTAACACGTCTGTTGTTGACTTTATCGAGTGTATCGCATCAGATTTTTTTGGTTGAAACGAATCAGAACGGTTTGTATTATACCGATCTGCCAGTATAGTTCACTATATAGGTATAAGTACGCATCATTGACCTGTATAGTTCACTATATAGGTATAGGTACGCATCATTGACCTCTTATCGTCATCGAGGATTGTTTGTATGAAATAACTAGACAAGAACAAGGACTAGCTGATAAGGTTTTGGGTTGAACCCAAGAGACACTGCATATAGAGCAAACTCTAATAATATATTTTCCATTCAGATCGCATAAATCCAACTAATAGAGTATTGCGACCACGTAGTTCTAGCTGGTACTATTCATATCCCGTCTGCTTATGCACACAGTGTGGTTCATCTCCTCTGGCTGGAGTATAATATTTAAACTGAAATGCTTTCCAGTTTTAGACATTGTTCACAAATTGAATATATAATTTCACGGCAATTAATATTCATCCACCAACACGCACACACATGCTGTTACACACTTTTATTCAAAACTCTCGTCTCGAGCGTAAAAAATTATAAAAAAATATAACTACAAACATTTGTCGTGCGCTATTATAGTGTACCTATATACGTTTACAAAAGTGGGTATTATATTGTATTATGATTTATATTTCGAGTCTTGTGTTAAATATGAAAACGGGTAATAAATAATAAACGAAAATTTTGATATCGTACAATTAATGAACGCAAGTCCTATGGACATATTATCATTTTGCAACCTCGACGGGGAGTTTTTTTTTTGTCAGACCCTCCTCTAGTCAAAACTAAATCATCACACTTGACTCAAAAGATGTCCATTGATTGTCCCAACTGTGTTAATTGTCATTTCCAATCAACATCGAAATTACCATAATATAGGTACCTGCAATGTTATTAATTGCACGGTGGTCTAAACAATGGGGCAAAATAATAGCCCATGTACATCACCCTCAACCGCCTTTGAACCATTTGTATTGTCAGTCATTTAATATGTGGACATTGTTTATGGGTGAATAAACAGGATATTATGAAACATACACGTTAGAGCTAAAAATAAAAAGTAAAACCGTATATACAAAATTATAATCCATAATTATTGATCAAATGTCACAAAACGCCAATGGAAATTTGACAATACTAACAATTTATGATTAATTATAACTACCTAAAAAGCTATCACAAGCAATGAAAATATGAAATTGTTCAAACAATAATATTGTGGACTTCGAAAAAAACTAGTAGGTACTGCAACTGTGTGCACATTTTTGTCGAAAATCGATTTTTGTCCACCTGAGTCGCCTGATTGAGAACTGAATCATATTATAATAATAATGACCGAAGACAAATACAATTTATCTATAATTACCTATAACGTAATCCAATATTATTTTCATTGGAACAGAGACGTTTTAAATATGAAAAATTTCAACGTGTCGCAATGACTGTAATTTACTGTTGCACATAATATCATTAATAAAAAAAAAACACATTTAATTTTAATGAGCGATAGCCATTACTGTTTTAAACGTATTATTTCTACTAATTGCTATAAAACTCTGACTTTTGAGTGAGGTTTATAACATTTTCTCCCTACTAAATGAATAAGAACTAAATTGACATTTAAAATAACTCGATTTTAAAAATAACGGAGATTAATATTAACGTTGTCGGAAGGTACTAGGTAGGCGGATGTGGTGAAAAAAACTGTTTCACGATAATATAATAAATAATAATATAAATTATAGTTCACAATTATTATGCTATAATAATATGATATTGAACCAAATGGGTGGAAAGGTGGGCATTTTCCCAAATCTGATTGTAAAACAGTCCAATTGTCGGGCCAGTTGTCGATGAAATACCATAACTTACATTTTTCTAATTTTGAGGAATATAATATTGTGTAGGCACTAAAAAACTATTATCACGATAATAATTACTATTTATAGTTTTTTAGAAAAAATATAATATATACTTTGATAATAAAGAAATTCTGAGAACAAAACTCTTAAATACATCCACTTGAAAAAAAACTTCTATAATCGATTGGTAGGCGCCAATTAAAATTTTTTCGATTTTTCAATTACGTTTTAGCAGTAATTTAATTTAATTTGCCTGACCCTTTTATAAAAATATAAAATTATGGTACCGTAATTAATTAGATCCTCCATTTCTTTTTTACCATAAAACGAGGATTTTTTGCCTCAGACAAGTATAAAGTTATTGAGTAAGATGGGAATTGTATCGAGATAAAAATGTCAGTGGAAATTATGAGCATACGAACGAAGAGATCTGTTTTTTTTGTTTGTTTCAGTTATAACGGACTGGTCAAAACGTTCGTCCTATCCTATAAAGAGCTGAAATTACGCCACTGAATTTAAACCCAATAATTTATACCCGAGCTAGGCACGTTTGAAACATGCGGACCCCTAAATGCAGGTCATATTTGGTCATATAAATATCTTTTGTTTACTATAAAATTATCATAGTTATCATTCCTTTAGATATAATGCTATTATGTTCGTCAGTATATAGTATATCAATTATCAACTATAACCGCGCTAGTACCACCGTCATACCAAAAACTGGAACTCAGACATTCCGATTCATCGCTTTTGTCGATGGCTGCCAGTCAACATTATAATTATAATATTGTTTTATTTATTGTCCAGTGCGCGCGATAGTGTGAACATTTCAAATTGTCTTTCGCAGGTAGCTAAAATCGTACCAATTTGATTCAACACGGTACCTTTCTTCTCCATAGCTTTTATTTACAATATTTAAATTCGTCATGATCCGTATGATATTATTATATTGTACACTAATATTATTTACTCTTCACGACATCATACTATATAACGCTTAAATATTATTATTATTCGTGCACACGATCATAATGAAATAGGTACGTATAAATATACATCTATAGATAAATTAGTATTGTTTAGTTAATATTTACCATTAAGAATATTATAAATGCAAATATACTGTTGAATATTCCACACTTGTGCGTTTACTATTATAATAGCTTAGAACGTTCAACATAACAACTGTAAGAGATGACAAAAAATACCTAGGTACGTATGTAAATAATTATATTATGTTTTGTTCGACCGGTTTAATCATAGTTTAATATTAACTACAGTGTACAAATAGGTAGGTACTCTCAATAACAATACTGCAAGTTGTACCCATCTCTAATCTCTATAATGGTTATTATAATTATTATTATATGATACAGGGTCCAGACGTGTATATGCGTTTGTATGTTTTACTCAATTTGAATAATGTATAGTCTAAAAAAAAACGGAGTTAATATTATATTGTGTTGAATCGAAACAATCACATTTTAACATAATAGGTATTATAATATTTTCATCATACGTGCATAATGCATATAAATAATATGTCAGTAGATACATAATAATTAATATGGTTTAAAATAATATCAAATGTATATCCAATTTTAATTAATTTGTATTCATATTTTAGCAAAAAATTAATTGTTTTATCATATTTTGTTCTTTGTACCTACACTATATTATTTTTCAATTTAATTTTAATATTATCTCACAATATATTATCTTTTTTTTAAGGACATATACATATTTTCATCGTATTTTTTTTTTTATTTAATCCCTGGATACATACAATGTGTTATATTTTAGTTTTATAGAACTACATTTTGAGTTACCTAACTATTTCATATGCATAAATACGTTTGATAGCACTTAGCGTATGCATTTCCGGTACTTAGTTATAGTATTATAATATTATTGAGCTTAATCTTCGAATGGAATAGTCACTGTAACAGCTTTACAATTAGTGGTATACCATTGTGTTAAATGTTCGCCATTGAAATATAAAATATGTACTGCAAAAGTATGACTAATTGGCAAATGGTTGGAAATCACATTAACTAAAATAGTTGTTAATCTATAGGCTGATGTCTATAAAAGCTGGACCAAATATATCATAATATTTATTTGTTAGATGTTAACAAAATATTGCATTTTTTTTTTAGAATATTGGTTATACATTTTATTGAAATTATCATAAGTGCTAGAGAGTAATTTATTTAGTATTCGGTACTGTTTTACATATACTATAGATTATCAATTGGTTTTCAAAACATGTTAATCTCAATAAATTGAACTAAAAAATTAAAATGTATTTTTAATTTACGAAACCAAATAAAACCAAATATGATGTTTTGCAGTTATAAGAATATCTTTTTTTTCGGGTTTTAATAGTTATTTATATTAATTATTTTATTTTTCCGAAGTACATTCATTAATCCTTGAAAACATGTTTTTTTTCTAAACAGTTAAGTTATTTAATTACAGTCAAATAATTAACTAAAATATTCTAAATACAAAGCAACTGTGTTTGAACTTTTTAAAGAAGTTTTGAGGTTGACTTAATTTGCTAATAGTTCTTATCTTAAATCTTATAAACTTATGTAAGTAAAAAATCACTTGATGTTCTTGACTGATTAGAAAATAAATTAATCTATAGATTGAGGCATTGCAGCATTTTTAAAAGGATCATTATTTTTTCATAAGTCATTAAACAAGTCAAAAATAACATCCATGCTTATAATAATTGTTTTTGATATAACAGATCAGAGATGTTACAATAAACGATAAATTAATATATTGATATACTTTCATAACATTGCAGTCGTAGCTTAAATGACCCTAACTAAACAATGGCCAATGAAATGTTTGTAAACTTTCCAGTTTCTTATCATAATTTTTCAATTCAATGTTTAAAAGTTTCAGTTGTGGATTTAAGTAAATACCTTGGTAATATGAATTTATTATTTTTTAAATAGATCAATTTGGTAAATGTCGTTTAGCGTGGTCAACATGATTTACGTTAAACTCGTCATGATGTTCTACTTCTAACACCACGAAATGACTACCGTCTACCTGCATAAATGCAATTCAATAATACTTACTAACTGTATTTTGGCCTTAACCGCCAACGTTTCAAAGGTTTCAAGGCACGATTCTATCCTATATCGAAGATATAGTGTATTGTTAGCGATTTCCGGTTAAAAAGCAGTTACATTGAACTGGAATCGTTGATCAATAATATTTTCCACTGAGTCTATGATGATGAATTTATGAAATATTCAGTGCCAGTAATTAAATACAGGACCCTTTGGACATCAGACAACGTAAAGTTATCGATTGTGTTTACATTCGTCCATTTCTCTACCACTGTTGTACAGCCAACTCTACAGCACATAGTTAGCCGTTCACGACTAAACATTACAGCATCCAACCACACGCATGACTTTCGTTGTAATTATTATTTATTGTTTTATAACTAGCAAACGACGCACAATGCCCCAAACAATTGCGAGCGATTGTAATGCGCCATTTTAATGTATATACATTTATGCCGTTTGAATGTCTTGTTGTATCAAAATCATTTTCATTCAGAATTTTTATAATGAAAATCACCCTAAAAGTACTTTAGGAACTATTATAATTAATATGATTATAAAGCTATTTCAGTTATATTTTCGTGTGTAGAATTTAGCATACAACAACAAAAACATCGTAGAACACAATGTATGTGCTCGTTTTATATTAAAAAACTTAGATTTTATTTATTATAACAGAAATATTTTAATAACATAATTCATAAATTTCATATAAAATTATTTTTGGGCAAAACTTAATATTAAATAAAATAATAATAGAATTTTCTTCATAATATTATAGTTTGCAACTTTCAATTTAAATTTTACATAATTTTCAAAATTATTTAACCAATCTGATTTTTACTGTATACAAAATAATTTAAAAGTAATAATTACATAATATCTGCTTCAATAATATTCAATTGAAGTGACATGGTGTACACCCCATAAAATATATGTTTTTTTCTTTTTTTGTCGTTCGGTGCCTATCCCAATTGTAGGTAGATTTAGGTAGATATCCAGCGCATGGTGTATAGCTACGGAAATGTCACATCCTTATCCGTTGATATATGGCCGTATTAATATGATGTAAGCCGACGCCTATTTAAAGGCAAAACCATTATTTGAATTTTGAGGGATGATTGAAAACTAAAACAGTGCATAATATTGAACAATTGCTACCTCACAACTTTCTGGCATATTTTCGAAAATAATTTATATTTTATCCATATATTTTTTTTTATAATGCATCTATATTAGGTTTTGAGTTGGATACGGTATAATCATAATATCATATTTTTTAAATTTTAAATGAGCTGTTATCGAATTTGAACAAATTATAATATGAGTTTTTTTTTTTTGAATTTATTGTATTTCAGATTTAATTAATAATTAATTTTAAATATATAGTAAAAACCTACATATTTATGACAGATCGTAATACCAACCACAAGTAGGCAAACGAAATCTCATATCCATTTCAAATTTAATATTTAGATTTGTTTTAGCAAATGTATGTATGATAATTATCGTTATCGTAGGTACACACAATTACCTTATTACTAATTAATCATATAATTAACTAATAAATCATATCTACAAAAATAAATTTAAACTCACTTCAGTCACTACTCAAATTAATTTTCAACGAACCTGCTTTATTTCCTACGGTTGACTTATATACAAAATTAAAAATATTAAGTTTCAATTATTAATTATTTTGTACAAAAAAAATTTGCTTAGTATTATACTATGTAATCATATTATGCATTGATACTCCATGTCATAACTTCAATATCCGCTACAAGGTCAACACTAATGTCATCGCACCTAAGATGTATAAAGTATTCGGGCCATACATCTCTAAGTATTAGTTCATTCAGTATCAATTCAGCTATATAGGTTCATTAATTTAACACAATAAGACATAAACCAAAAATTGAAACATATAATTTTTTTTTATTTTATGTCTAGTGATATTTTATACATTTCTTTACAGTTATTTAGACGAATATATCAGTTCTTTAGACAAGGACATTTATTTCTACCCTGGAGTACTTATCTAGAACACGGGGATTAATGCAATATTTGGTTAACACGTATACACATTTAGTAGGGTCGTATGCATACCAAATTAAAATTTAACCACCCAAGTTACAAAAGTACCTAGTTGAGAAATTAGCTCGTACAGGTACCTCTACAACTCCCATATGTACCCACACGAAAAGACACTGTGTCCGTCAGTGTATAATTTGCGTTCAAATAGGTCAAAACGAATATTATAGCGATTAATATTATTATAATAAACTACTAACGGTGGACAGGATGTTGGTTCTTTTAAGCTTTTTATCCGTGTTATGTTTTCACATTAAAGCACGAATAAATAGAATATTAAATAAGCTTAAAGTGGACAATATTATAGTCATGCATACAAAATGCTAATACAGGATGTTTAGTGAATCTTGCAGATATGTATATAAAGACTTGAAAGAAAAAAAAGTTATGTGAATCGACAATAATTACTGTAAGTCAACACGTTTGTTGTATATATTATCAGTTTATTTTTCTTCCCAGGAATATATTTATAAATATTTTTTTTTGGTAGCACACACCACCAATCTCTTTGATAGGTCTTCAATTATTACTGAAAGTCGACAGTATAGTTGTGAATGTTATGAACACCGTTCTGGATGAGCACGACAACACTTACACGAGTGTAGCGACTTTTCCCGCGTATACGTACATAGGTAGACACACCTATTATGCAAAATAATGTACGATAATAATACGATATAATATAATATTTAACCGTTTATATTGTATATATACGGGCATACGTCAGACGTACGTTTTTGCATTTTAATCGAAATATTTATAATTAATGAAGTATTTTGTATTAACGGTAAGCGTCGTCGTATTAAAGTGTGTTGCGCTTTACATTTTCATGGAATAACACACTGGTTGCTCTTCAAAAGTTCCGTTTCATAATATGAATCGGCACATGTGGGTACGCATAGTATACCCACAGTCAAATACACCCCAGTGGAAAACATCACAACGTAAAAGTAATTGCTACCAGTGGCTGCCTATTACAGTTATATATTATTATTATTATCTTGCAAGAAAACAGCGTCTCTATAATAATTTTACAAGTGCGCTGGGTCGGCCGAACACGTTATTTTACACTATTATAATATTATGTCTTGTACTCATTTATTATAATACGTTACATAATTGCAGGTAGTAGATTTTAATTTTGATGAAATTTGTATGCGTAAACAGTATACGATTATTTTGTTTTTAACATAATATTTAATTCGTACACATAATATGTATTATACATGTACAACTGTTGTGAGTTTACAACAATTCTTACTGCGGTACACGATAAGACGGGGTTTTGGTCACTTGTTTCGTTTCACTAATTACCACTGAGAATTGCATTATGTTGTAGTACTAGTACACATGAAATAATAATAGCTTCATCCAAAATTTGTCAACAGCTCATTTGAAAACGCGTCTTTTGCATTATGGTCTTTATGGTAGTTGTTCCAATAACTGCTATAGAAAAGTTAAAAAAAAAACAGTCTTTTAACGGCCCATAACGATTATTTTATATAATAATATAAATTCTCATTCGTTTTTTATAATAATTTAATTTTAGAGGTTATGTGTTAATAATCTCAGTAATTAGCTTTATGTAAATTAATTAATGTTCATAAATATATTAATTCGGAGAAATTTAAATGCTAACGGTCAACTATTTTATATTAAAGTTTTAATCAGTTCATCACACCAAAAATAATATAAATACGTCATGTAGGTAGGTACTTCGTGTGTACATAATTCTCATAAATGAGCCTTTGATAAAAGCATAATACCCAATAATTGGAATTTAGTTTGTATTAAAAGTACAATAGAAAATGTTTACATACTAAAAAATCAAACTAAAAATATAGTATATTGTGTGGCAAGGGCGGTAAGTGAGCTATTTCAGTCGGGGGCGAATGAACGAGCCACACATACTATTTTTTGTCACGCCTCTCATTCATCGATCACGGCGAAGGTAATGCAGGGATCTATGCAACAAATAGATCATAATTCTACTACAACAATATTTCATGAAAAAAACGATTTGCTTTTATTTATTTTAAGCGTCACGCATGGAGGTTATAATATGAATATAAAATGTAACCAAAAGTGTATGTTTTGTAAGGACTGTGGTATAGACTTCACTGTCTGGTTGTGCGCACGGGTACGCGAGTGAAATATGCGCTCAGCACTTTTTGGGATTTCCACTTTACCGAACTCTTGACGGAAAATTGTCTATCCGTTTTTAGTGTTCTCGCTAGTAGCTAGTGTTCTACCAACCCCTTTTATTTCAACGTTGTGGTAGGTATATGTCAGTTTTTTACTTTTCATTTTTAAATGATGAAACAAATAAAATGTACTTCAAATATCATTAAATTCTCGTAAATATTAGTTACAAATTAAGCACCACATAAACAAAGTAATAACTATATATAACAATATTAATATATTTTTAATTCTTTTATAAATAGATTATCATAATTCAAATGTTATTGTGCAGAATACTATTTTAATAACGGAAAAGCGTAATGCAAAAATAATATAATTGATATGGGATTTAATATGCCATGATGTATTTCTTTAAAATATAACTTAAAATGATTAAAACTCATTCAAATCTACAGTATAATACTGATGTTTATACATTTTATGGATCACATATTTTAATATTTATATTCTACTTGGAATAATTACGCTTATAGGCATCTACCTACGCTCATATTTTGTGATTATGTTATATTTGACAATCGTGCGCCGTTCACCTATTGTTATATTGAGAACTGCTCAGTGTGTTGAATTTAAAGTAAATAATATGAGTGAAGACGAAAATGCATTATGCAAATTGAAAAATGTTTTTGTTTGTGCAGACGACTTCTTGGAGAATAATTATTTTGATGACGATGATCCTGGCGATAATAGCGTTTCTGGAACGTCGATTTGGTTTTTAATTATATTTTTATTTTACAATTTTCTATACATGTATTCGGTATATTATGTTAGTATACAATTTTTTTTTTTGTGAATTATTACAAATTATGACTTACTTATTGTATAATTAGTAAATATTAACTTGTGTGACTTTTTTGTGTTATTGTTACTAGTTTATTTCATTATAATATATAATAATTTAAAAATTATGAACTCTGAATTATTGCTCGTAAAATTGACTAAGATATGAGAAAGTTGATACAGTTAGTATTTAGTCAAATTAAATGTTGAGTTAATAATAAAAATAATACAATTAGGTAATATTATATTATTATTAAAGAAAATTGATTACGGATTATAAACGAATGACTGATTAAATCACGATTTTGGTTTCTAATTTAGTTATGGAGGGTGAACACAAAAAAAAAAAAACAAAACAAAACATAAACACTTTGACTGGTAAATAATTCCATTTTTAATTTTTTGGTCTAAACAGAAAGTTACTGTTTTGCCGCCAAACTTACAAATTGTCTTTGTTTTTTGTTTCGTTGGCTTAGTGTAAAATCTAGCATAGAAAATTGTGTAAATACTTGAATTAAAAATACTAAATAACGATTTAAAAATCGAAAGTTGGAGACGATCCGCTATTATTTTTGCATTATGAGAAATGAGCAATTAATTGCTTACATATCATTCATTACCATTATTTATTACCTGTAATTCTAAATTGGTGATTTACTGAAAGTAAAATGTATATGTATTAAATCATATTAATAGTAATTAATGAAAGTAAATATTTTAGAATTATATATTTTTCTGTAACTGTACTGCAGATGAGTTTTAAATCAATAATGTTGAATAGTGTGGTATGCAAAAAATGCATATTATAATCTCACCTCCAAATATACTTTTTTAAACTTTAGTAATTTGTTGAAATTATATAGACTTAAATTATTTAATATAATCATTATATTAACTATGCAGCTAATTTTAAAATTTAAAATACAAACAATTTATTATTTTAATGGTTAACATTATTTAAAAAAAATTATATATACCTATATATTAATTTATATAAATACAAAAACCGTTTATCCAGTGAAATAAAAAATGTAAATTAATTCTCAAAGTACACATATCTTAACTAAATCTATAATTACTGTTAATTAACTATTATCAAAAACATTCTAAATATGATTTTAAAAAATGTATGACTCCTCAGCCTCAGATTTTAAAAAAATGAAATGAAATAACCTAATTGAATAATATGTGTTAATAAAATAAAATATTAATTTATCGATTATTTTTAAAGGTTTTAATAGTTGCTTATTGTTAAATTTAAAAATTAATTTGATTTAAATGAAATGTTCATACAAATTTTTTAAGCATTATAAATATTATTATTAATAAAAGAAACTAAACAAAAAAATTATATCGATGGAGAATATTTACCTGTTGTAAATCTACAATGTTTAAAAAATAATAATAGTACAAAAAGGACAATATAAATATTTGAAGGAATTATTGCGGATTTATAATTTTGGTTGGAGTTATAAGAAATACAAATATAGATACCTAAAACATTAAAATAGTTGTATCTCTAAGTTAACTATTTTCTATGTACGATATTTAATTTTTAGAAAATATTTTTTATTATTTTAACCCTATAATATTACATGAACAGAATAACTTCTATATGTTACACAGTTACAATAAAAAAAAACAGCACACGGATACGTTGTATTGATAAAATATATTTAACAATGATTTATTATTGGGTTATTTTTTGAATTATACAACCTCCACACGAGTTGTTAATGCCTAAACAAGCCGACGTGACAGACAAAATCCCTTATCACTGCCAACATTTATGCCACAAATTATCGATAATTTGATTGTTTCCAATGACATTGAATAAGCAACTTAGGAGATGTGTGGAATACATTAGAATATTTAACGAGCATCCGCTGCCTGCATTTAGCCCACATCATCAAAGTCAAAGTACACACATACACTAGCAAACATGTTATGCAAACACGGATGCTTCGTCTCGAAATCTAAAATATCATAATAATATCACTGCGAGGATATACGATCTCAGAAGTTATCACAATCACATTGTTTGCACCGTCGAAAGTTCATATAAAATGTGAATAATTTGGTGCCGATGTATACTAATATACGCGTATACTTATATATATATATA
>WHPZ01574355.1:0-11105 GCA_016617965.1 Macrosiphum rosae | reverse complement strand
CTAAGGATTGCAAATTTAAAACAAAGGTTCTCATAAATACTTCATACTGTAACCAAAATATCTAAAAAATATATGAACACAGTTATTTTTTACAGACATTTTAAATCCAAATTTGAACGAAATTACATATTAAAATCAATATTAACGATCTTGGTTTTTCGTTGTAATTTAAAAATAGTATTCGGGGATATATGATACCTAATGGATATTGTGATATGATTAATTTGGAATTTATTATAGGTATCTATTATAGGTCAATTTTTTTTTAATACCATCGATAAGTATATATGTCTTATACCTAGATTGACATACCGTCTCCACTAAGAATCGTTTTTCTTATACAATGATATTATATCATTTAATTCAAATTTAATACCTACCATCCATTATACCATGACCCACTTTTAACCTACAGTACAGCAGAGCGACATCCACTTACCCACCTTTTTTATTTATTATTTTGATAATTTTTAGATTCTGAGTGAAACGATGAATGTATTGATTTTACAATGATGTGTGTTTTTATTATTATTTTAAGTTAAGAATTCATAAAAATTTTTCTTTTTAAATCTAAGATATGAAAATGTAATACAAGATTCCTCATAAGTTCGTCTACTTTTATAAAAAAAAAAAATGTCCTTAAGAAAGTCAAACTAAATTTTTATGAGCGTTTGAAATTCAAATTTTCACAACATTGGATATTCACTCGATTTCTCATGTAGCGATTTTCTTATTGTGTTGTGATTCAAAAACGAATAACTGTAGAATGTAGATACATGAAAATTTCACTGAATGTTTGTTTTATCAATTCTTATACTTGATAAAATTTTCAAAATATTTTGACTCTTTGAGCTGTTTACGGACCATTTTATATTTCAATTTTTTTTTTTATTTTTTTATTCTATGAATATTAATAATATTTTATCTATTGGGCCAAATAGTGTAAAAATTTAATACAAGGCTCCTGATATATTGTTACAATAGCAGTTGAAAATAATAAAAATACACAGGCGGCACAAATTTTTTTTATAAACATTTTAAGATCGAATTTTGTAAAAATTTATTAAATTTAAAATTGAATAATTATTTTGTAGATAAAAATGTATAAAATGTTCAAATTTTATATCTAAGGATCTCAAGTATGTAGTTAATAATTCTGTTACCAAAAAATCTAAAAAATACATAAGAACAGTTTATTTTTATAGTCATTTTAAGTTCAAATTTGGACGAAATTACGTATTAAAAATCCTAGAATAACTATTTTGTTGTGATTGTATAATATTATTCGTGGGTACTTGAAACTTCTAAAGTATACTACTATATATCTATGATAGTATCAGGGTTTGTTGTTGATATACAACGCGTTATAAGTAGGTACCTAATGGATATTGAGATATGATTAATTTGGAATTTATTATAGGTACCAATTATAGATCAATTTTTTTTAATACCTACCATAGATAAGTATGTAACTTGTCTTATACCTAGACTGATATACCGTCTCCGCTCAGAATGGTTTTTCTTATACAATGCTATTATAATATCATTGAATTCAAATTTAATACCATCCATTATACAGTGACCCACTTGTAACCTACTGTACAGCAGAGCACCTTTTTTTTCTTTTTCTTTTTTTATGAAAAACTTTCAGCATAAACTAATAAACTATTATAGGTAGTTCAACAATTACAATATATTATGATAATTCAATATGGTATTCTAGTTTTATGTACAACAAATTACATCTTATGTCCATTGTTAATTGATGATGCATGTCACACGTGACTAGCTAACTACCTACTATATTATGTTCTATAATTGTACCTTCAGTGCCCTGTCAATTACGCGTGTATTAGACTGCTCGTTTTTCGTGAAAAATTGTTTTATAGATTTGATATTTTGATATAAATGTTCTCTTTATTATAATATAATATATTATACAATTTTAAATGTTACAGTAAGTAGTACGGACTGTCCTGAATTGTATCGAAATCGCAATTATAGTCTACAGATAAAATATAGACAATTGTGCTATGGACGTCTCCACAACTCGAATAGAAGGTACCTACTTATAAATAAATCTAATACTTGTTTTTTAGTTATCTATCACCATATATGTCTAAATACCTACTTATTATTATAATAATCAAGAAAAATAGAAACTTGTAGGTTTATATAGGAAATAAACAGAATTTTACAGAAGTTTTTCGTGGTGCTTACTGCTATTAGTATAAGTACTCGGGTACTCTGACTATAATAGCGGACATATCCACTTGCAGTAGGCCCAATGGCGCAAATAGGTGGTTGGCTTAGCCCCCTCAAAATCACTCAAAGCCCCCTCCAAAAAAATAATATAATATATATATATTATAAATTTAAAAATAATTTTTGGGGCTCGAGCTTAAATATTTTTCATATTTACGAGCCGTAGGGGCTCGCTCGGGCTCAAACATGTTCGTTCAGCGAATTTCAATGAGTGGCCGTGTGACAATATTATGTTCGTTCACAAAATATGCTCGCTTAAAAGTAAACTGTATATTATAATTTAGAATTAGATGTACGATAATATTAACGGTAACACTTAACAGGTATAACTGTATAAGGATATAACCCGATACCAGGGTATTCCTGATACAATATATAGGTACTAATATAAACAGTGGTTCACAAGTCATAACAATACCTAGGTTCTAGGTACCAAATTAACATTTTCCCAAGGGGTTTTCTTTTTTAACGTAAGATATTATATTTTATAAATCAAATTTTTATTTATTTTTGAACATTACAATACATATAAGTCTTACAAACAATACTTTATAGATAAGTACCTACCTATATTTACCTCATTAAAAATGTATTTGTACAATTATAATAAGTAATAATTTACGTATATATTTATTTTTAATGTGTGATCTATATTATGTTAACTTTACCTACTTTTACAATATATTATTTCATGACAAAGTACCTTAATATATTATATTATTTGGACTTGGGAGTTCGGAAGCGTTCCACTCTATTATTTTCATGTTATTATTTATTTATTTTATGAATATTAAGCTTAATATATCGACATATTATAATTCAACTTCTGCAACAGATGATTGATGACCCAATACTTAAACCAATATATATATATAGGTTATAGCCTTACAATACAGGTATTATAAGTAACTAGGTAGTCAGTAGGTATCTACAAAAAATAATGTGTTATATCCATCGTTTAGTCGTGAAAAAAACAATTTAAACACATTGTTTCTATTCAGATAACTTTTGTTCTAGAAATTATAAGAAAATCAATTTTAAAAACTATAACTGTAAAAATGGCTTCGTTTTTCAAAACATAAATAGCGGTAATTAGAAATAATAACGTCTCGTGTTTTAAACACACGTTTGCAGTCACGTTGCACCAGGACCAGGTGTAATATATATGTATATATATATATAGTGTATATACCTACTATAGAGTATAGAACATTAGTATACTACGCATATATTATATACATTATATTATATTAATTTTTATATATATATATACATAATTTTATAATAGGTACCTACCTATATCGTACCTGTTATATACTTGTACAATGTAATGTATATATGTATATCTTAAATACCTATACTATTTTGTATTGGACGCTGTAGTGTTGAAGGTCGCCGGAGATAAGGAAGGCGTGTATTGCATAATTGGTAGATATGGCCCGAGTCGACGACCACTTGCAGTCTACGCTCCACGCCGTCTAGACGTCCGGTGCTCGCTTGCTCAGCCAACGAACCCGTAAGTCGTCGCCGGAACTCAAACACCATGGACAAGTTGAAGACCGGATGGTTCAGCGAACTCACGGACCTGTTGCCGGGCAGAAGTTTTTCCATGGAAGTGGAACAGGTCTTGCACCAGGAACAGTCCAAGTACCAGGAGATATTAGTGTTGAAAACGTGAGTAACTGCCTGTTTAATATTATAATATTTACCCACTTCGTATTACTTATACGCAGTTATACCTATATGGCTATAGGTATACATATAATATGTAACATGATATAATATGACAACAACGATCTATATTTCAGTGTATTTATTATGATATTGTACAGGTTAATTCTGTAGATCGTACCTACAGTGAACAGTGGTGGTCAAATGATTTTATCGTGGCGGAGGTGGGGTGAGATTTTTTTAACGCGTGCACTTTGATCATTAAAAACATAATTTAAGGATAGCCATAATATTATACCATCCTTAAAAGTTAAATGACGTGTTTCATAGGTTTTTATAGGTACAATTATCTAATAGCCGTTTATAAATTATAATATTGATAACGGTTGTAATTAAATTACCAAATTTAAGGTCATTTAGGGTAATAGATAATAGTATGATACATAAATGGTATTATAAATATTGAAAAAATCATGGGGGAAATATCATACCTCATATATACCACACCAACCGCATCACTAATGTTTAATTGTCCTTGCACCTAAATCGAATGACAAGTGTATTTTAATAATATTTTAATCATCGGCATAAGTTTATCCACTAGTTATTTGATATTATAATAATAAACATTTTTCAAAAATGTTTACGATTATTGTTACAGTCGTATTATAATATTTTAAATTATGCACTTGAAAAATAAGTACACTATGTACCGAGTGAATCATTTAACATAACACTCTTTCAAAAACTATCTATATGAATTTTAAGTCTTATTTTCCTATAAAAACAGTAATTTTGTTACTACTTTGTATTTGTTAAAGACAGCACGCATTTGCAATTTCTTATTCCAAAGAAGAATATGTCTTGTGTAGTACCTATGTCCTAAAATCAAATTTGAGACTAATAACTACTAGTAATAAGTTATAACTTATACATTTATAAGTATTTAAAATTTAGACGAATGATGTGGAGTGGAGTGGTACATGGCCACAGGGGTACCTACCCAGCTAAATGTTTGTTAACTATACTCAGCTCATTTAAACTTTAAACATAATATAATATATATAACTTACTACTCGACGAAATTTGATTTTTATAGATCGAATTACTCCGTATAAATGTATAGGTTTGCTTCGGAATATGAAATTAAAAATGTATGCTGTTACTAAAAATAAGGGTAAAAAGTTTTTTTTAAAAATGATAATGATAAATGTACATTTTACCCGGAAATGTTGTTTTGTCTCTAATTAAAATTATGCAAAAGAAATATTTTCAAAAAGTTAATGTTTTCTGAAATAACGAGTGTCTTACGTTAAATGGATCAGTCAGTGTATAGTGGATACTCGGATACTGTTTATTATTCGTTTTAAATAAACTATACGCGAAGTCGATTATTGAGTGTGAAATGTAACTAATTATAGCAGTAGCCAGTAGGTAAGCGTGTTTACGTGTCTGGCCACTCTGGCAATAGACAAACTTACGAATTTAAATTAGATAAAAACAAATTTTTAGAATATTTTTTATGTAACTAGTAGAGGAATCGATTTAATAAACTTATCAACAAATTACTCTTGGCTGGCTCTGTGAAATAATTTAAAACTTCTAAACACACCTATATGTCCCAAAGTAGATATACCATTATAATAATATAGTATACTAATCTATTAATATATTATAACATGGTGGTTGACTGCATATTATATTATACTGCATACTACCTACTTTAGTTTTATTCCGCTACATAAAAACTTGAAAATGTTTTATAAAACATATTATAATATATATTATATTTGAACACAACCCCTATCAGCTCATTGGAAATTGCTGTGTGGCTACTGCAAATTTTATACTAAAATCGTACAATATTATTCAGTTTCCCACAAAAAATCTCATAATCGGTTAATAGTTAATACGACACCAAACGCGTGTACTTATATTTTATATTCTTACATTGTAGACATACACTACATACATATTATAAGGCAGAAACCTAATTGTTATCGTGAGAATTTTTTACATTTATGAAAAAACGCATATTTATAATAATATGTATGTATTCACAATAAATTGTTAAGAATGAAAAAAAAATAAGGACAGATTAGTGAATATATAGGATATATACTGGACTAGTTTTTAAATTTTATTTTTATAAATGTATTTATTACAATAATTTACTATTTAAACAATAATTAACAGACTTAAGAGGATGCTTCCCGTGCGTTTGTTCTCTACGTCTTATACAAAAGTAATTTGACGTTCACTAGTTTCAATAGTATGTTTTTATAGTCTTGATATTGAGAGTGAATTGACCTATTATTAAGCTTCTTTGTAAAAACATTATCTGTTTGCTTTAGCGTCGGAAATTTTTAATCGGATATTTTAATTCTCAAGCAAGATATGGGTACTTATGTGAAATATCACAAATTAAAATGCTCAAATCTCGCTTGAAAATTAAAATATCGAATAAAAGCCGACGCACAGATAATGTTATTAAAGTTTGATGATATGACAACTCACTCTAATATCAATACTAACAGCACACTATTGAAAATAGTGAACGAAAATTTGTTATAGTCTACGTGTGTAGTAAGAAGGACACAACAAATGCACGGGTATTATCATAGAATACTATGTATTCTATATAGTATGATGTTAGTATGTTACATATTATTAGGTATGGCAAATATTATATTATACAAACGAAATTAAGAGATAACATTTTTTTAATCTAATGGAATAAAGTGGAAGGTTCAGCCGCATACCATGGTATGCAGCATCTCGCACATATCTATCTCAACATTAATAGTCCTCAAAAGATCAGTATTCCTAGGTGGAAGGTATCATTATTAGTTTTTACATCTAAGTACCTATATTACATCTAGTATAGGCACCTAGTATTCTATTTAGTATATTACATAAATTAATTTTACCTTTAATCCAGATAATATTATCATAAGAACAAATTAAATCCCATACGTCAGACGCATATCGTCCAGTAGGTATATATCTATAGCGCCCTATAGGTACCTACTAATTTGCCCTCCCTCAAAATAGAAAACTACCATTGGAAATAATTATATGCTATAGACAGATACAGACGTCGTATAGTACACTTGTAATAATAGATATACGGATTATCATTAATCGTTAAAAAACACTCTTTGATTGTTCATACATGGTTATAGGCAATAGACAATTAGACAATATATATGACGTATTAACTGCGATATTTCTAATCTATATGTATCAAATTAATTGATATAGGCGTATGAGATATTCTAAGTGGAATGCTATAATACTGCTGTAGTGCTGTACACGATATACCATCAAAACTAAAACTAATTGGGACATAATATTTTGTAATAATGTACTGAATACATAGGTACGTAATATTTTTTTTCTACGGTTTTAACAATGCTATAATATTAAAACTAATTTGAGATGCATGGGTGCCCCAGATTTTAAAAGACGTTAGTATAATATTTTTTTTGTTCCGTACCTATAAATACAATATGAAGTACATTATTTTATAAAAAGTAAATGGAGATAATTAATAATGGGTACGTATTATATACGATGATAGTAAATAGTGTATTTCCATCACAATCTCGGGTTACGTTAATGTGTTACCATATCAATATACTGATCAACCGGCGATCTCATTGTCCCATACCCCCATCTTCACTTGGTTATCCAATTGGCCAGTTTATAGCAATTTAAATATAATAAATATAAATAGACTATACCAATTACTAACAATTAGTGTGTTATAAATTATAATATACAATATTGTTTCGACTTGATCAAAAAGAACGTAAAGAACTTGATTATTTTAAAGACCATTAAATTTATAAAAGAAAAACACATATATGAAATATATATATATTAGGTATTGGCAAAAGGTTAAAACTTTATAAGGTCATTATTTATAAAACCAATCTGTAGTACAAAGTTTGCCAAATCTCAATATTAAACCACGATAGAAAAACTCTAAATCGTCAGTAGCCTACTTGTATATAATAATGTTTACAATTAATTAACCACTTGAGACTTGCTGAGTGGTGTGTAATCTTAATTTTTTAAGTCAAAATTGACGTTTATTGATTGATAATAATACACTATTGATGATAAAAAAAAATTGATTAATAACATATTTTTTTATTAATTAAGATTTAAAAACAAGGAATAAAACGTTTGATTGTGAAAGTAAAATCATATATTGTATAATGTAGGTATTATAGGTACACAGGCATAAGGTAAATTGGAGATTACCTATATTATATTAATACATGTGAATAAAAAAAATTCAAGATAAGATTTGATTAATTTAAATAGCAATTACTAATTATTGATTATTTTAACGTTCTAGCTTTGAACATGAAACATATAATATATTTCATATTTTGATTAACTTGCGAATATTTTTTGCAATTTATTCGTTAATTCGTTTCGTATAATATAATACTATGTTACGTTGGCGTGGCGTTGACGTGGTTATTTGGGATTTAGTCGGGGATGGTAGTTCGTATATAAATAGTTATAGTAGTCACATTCTCAGATATTTAATAATAGTTCCACCTGCATACAAAACGTGTACATTAATTATTAAATAAATGTATAATACTTAAACAATCGATTCAAAATGCAGAAATAATTGACCTAATTTAGTCGGGATGCTATAACATGAGTTACATTGTACGTTTGCACTTATACCCACAACCCCCCAACACACCCGTTATCCGACACCTGAATATAATGTACTGCTATATCGGCCCACCGGTAGTAATATAATATTCGGTACTAGGTGCCTACTATAATTTTGTCTCTTAATAATTTAAATAATTGGTTTGTCAAAAGGAAATCGCACGGCGTCGTACTGGTACTCGATGGCATGATTCAATGCACGGAGTTCGATGAGTATTCTTATCAAGAAATGATTTCATTTTTGCCATTGTTCAGTCACCCGAAACCACAAAGGGTTGGTACCTATATTCTTACGATAAATTCAAAATGTGTACACAATTTGAAATTTCGCATTTCCGTACCTATACCTATCCGTCGGTTGTCCTAAACCTTCATATCACATTATCTTTCGTGGACAGGTGCTCATCGTGGGCGGCGGCGATGGCGGGGTCGCTAGGGAAGTAGCCAAACACCCGTTGGTCGAAACCATTGACCAAGTGGAAATCGACGACCGCGTCATCGAACTGTCCAAGATATATTTACCGTTCATGGCCGAAGGATTCAACAGCCCCAAAGTCAACCTGCACGTGGCTGACGGATTCAAATTCATGGAAGAACACTTTCAGTACTACGACGTCATTATAACTGACTCTTCTGATCCAATTGGTACTTTATATAATTATTCAATTAATATGCATGAAAACGATTTCCTTTATTTGCAAATTTGAAGGGCCTGCATGTACAAATAATAGATATAGACACAGCCAATATTTTCAGGTACCTACCTGAGATTTCACATAATTTTAGTTTTTAAATTTAAATTGCCAATGCAACTACTGAAGAAAAAAATAAATATAAATTATTTAATAATTAGTAAAATTAATTTGTCCATGCTTTTCTCTCGATTTCATTATCGTTAAAAATAAAAAGCATTTGAAGTCTATACTATATGTATAGTTATAGTATATCTACATATGTAGATACATTAAATGACTCGGTTGAAAAATAACTTTCCGGTTATGATTTCTGAATATTCAGTGCTAACTGTTTTCGGCCTATAAATTCTGTTTTAAGATGCTGAATCTGAAAGTTCAACCAAACAGCGCTATTTTGCCTCAATATAAAAATGTTAATAACTACATTTTTGAAACCATCGTTTTTTGGCGCCTAATAATATAAAACAATTAGATTCTTACCATCGTTCTCTAACATTACATCGTAATCAATTTTTATCCGTTTTTTTTGGTAAAATGTTCAATGATGAGAGAGCGACAATTTTACCAATTACTTTCAGATTCAGAGCCTTTAAAAAATACATTAAAAGAACGTCACGGTCATACCCACATGTGCAGTTGTTTCCGTCTTACACACGTAGGTACGATAAAGACAAAACGCATTTACGCTGCAGTCTGTGTAAAAATGGCTCAAATTTGGTTCTAGAGTAAAAATACCTATTATAAAATTCAATTGTGGTAATATTTGTGATGCCAAGTCGTTGCCTTTTTTTTCATTACACCTAATGTAACGTTTAGAGATAGAAAAAATTTCAAATTTTTTTAAATACCTTTAACTTTTCAAAATTTTAATTTTTAAAAAAAAAAACGCAACGACTTGCCCTCAGAAATATTGTCACCATTCAGTTTTATACTGGGTATTTTTTCTCCAGAACCAAAATTGAGCGATTTCTACTCGGACTACGCAAACGCGTTTTGTCCATGCAATGTAAGACGGAGACACGTGAGGGTGTGACGTGCTCTTAAAAATAATAATCGTTGAAATTAATACTTATTAATGTAATATTTTTGCGACACATCTAACTGAATTCTGATCAGAAAAAATAATATATTATACGATGTCATGTATGTCAGGTACCCATATTACATTTTTGATTTTTTCCCATAAATATCATATAGGTACCTATTACAATCGAGGTATTTTTCATATCGTTGATGCATTTGTTTTTTTTTTTCGTTTCATATATATATAGGACCAGCTGTTTCGCTATTCCAAAAGTCGTACTTTGAGTTGATGAAACGAGCACTGAGGCCCGGCGGCATCGTGTGTTCACAAGCCGATACTTTCTGGGGACATTTGAAAAACGCAGCGTCGATGCGCAACCACTGCAAAGCCGTATTCGCCAAGGCGGCGTACGCGACGTCTTACGTGTCCACTTACCCGGCGGGTCAGATCGGTTTCGCACTCGGCAGTCTTGACGAGGTATGTACCCTGTGGATATCGCAGTGATAATAACAATATTGTAATTATTTTAGTAATACAAATATTTTCCCCGACGTGTATATGGTGTAGCCGTGTATGTATACTGTATATAGGCACGTCTATACACGTCTATATTATGGATTTATCATTTATGAATATAGGTAATATTATCGTGGTAATAATAATAATATTAATAAGTAATAATAATATAATTATATTACATGTAAAATATAAAATAATTATTATGTCACGTCGATAACCGCAGGAAT